>VWZW01004119.1:4390210-4480921 GCA_013397115.1 Edolisoma coerulescens
AATTTGCCAAGAATAACAAGAATCAAGGCAGATTATTTAGTGATACCTGCATAAATTTTAATATAATTTCTGTAAACCGAAACCGAGTCAAAAATCTCTTTTTTCAGAGAGAGACATCTCTACTTGCTCTACTTAAATGCAGGAGCAAAAGTATAAGTCAGCACAATGTGTGATAACATCTGCATATATGGTGTTGAACCTTCAAGTTAGACAGCATCAACAGAAAATCTTACCTCAGTCTCTCTTTCTCTCTCTCCTTCTTCCACCTCACTGCCCCTATCCTTGCTGGTAAATATAAATTAGAAAGGATGTATAAAATAAATAACTTTGAAAATTCCCTGTTGAATATATAGTTCTGCTAATCAATGGTGTGTAATCTCATTCAAGTCAATTGTGCTATGTGGGGTGAATGCCTTCCAACCACATTTCGGTGACAGTAGGTACTTTAATTTTCTGTGGCACTTTATGGTTTCTGCCTGTCATGATAGATGCACCATTTTGTCAATATTTAATCAAGAAACAATTAAACTTCATGAAAACATGCAGGCCTCCATCCTTGGCTGGTAAAAGTCCACTCTAGTGAATGCAGTCAATCCATGCTGATGCACACCAGCTGCATATGGAACTGTGGGAGTTTAATCTACTGC
Organism: Edolisoma coerulescens; assembly: GCA_013397115.1. Lineage (NCBI taxonomy): Eukaryota > Metazoa > Chordata > Aves > Passeriformes > Campephagidae > Edolisoma > Edolisoma coerulescens. Next base: position 4,390,858 of record VWZW01004119.1, read on the forward strand.
AAAGAAGAGATGTCAGAAGTTATCCAAATGCCCCTCATGTCACACTGCAATTGATACAATGCACATTTGTTTATAATGAGGTCTAGCACAGAAGCAGTTGATGTGAAATTCATGTATTCTTACTAGTATTATCTGATTAAAATACTGGTAAATAATGAAAGTGCTAGAATTGGTGGTGGTTGTAGATGGAAAGTGGAGTGGAAAGCTACTGGCAACTGTGAAAACAACACAGTGAATGTTTGTAGCAATCTTTTAACACGCTCTGGTCAGATCTGTCCTTAACCCTTTGGGCCTCACATTGGGAGCCAAAAAAGGACTGTCATGGTTTTAAGCCCAGATGGAGATGAAACACCATGCAACCTCCTGCTCAACCCCGATGGAATGGGGAGGAGAATCAGCATCAAACTTGCATGTTAAGATAAGAACAGTTTCCTTCCTGGTAACTCTCCCAGTTTACATCCTGCGCATGACATTCTGTGGTGTGGAATTTCCCTTTGGCCAGTTCAGGTCACCTGTCACAGCCATGCTCCCTCCCAGTTTCTTTTGTGAACATCCTCACTGGCAGAGCATGAGACAAGATGAAAAAAGGTCCTTGATTTAGGATAAACAGAACTTAGCAAAAAATGAAAACATCAGTGTGTTACCAATACCACTCTCATTCAGAATCCAAAACACAGCTTTGTAACAGCTACTGAGAGGAAATTAACCCTGCCCCAGCTGAAACCAGGACAGGCCACAAGGGAAGGTATTGTTATGCATAGACACACATGATAACATACCTAAATTTTTTTTACTTTTTTTCTTTCAGGTAGCTAACCAGGTTGTTCAGGCTCTACTTACTCAAAAGGTAAGTTGTGATTTGGGTATTTTCAGTGTAGCTTAAAGCTTGCAGATGTTCACTGTTTATTTAGATATATATATATATATATATAGCAAAAGATATAGATATATTCTTAAATAGTACACATTTTTTAAGTTATGTTCACACATTCAGTAAGCAGGGGAAGTACTGCACAGGAAGAATTCTTGTAGGGTAGTTGCAAACCTGTCACAGTGAAAAGATTCACTTTGGCTTCTACAAAGATCTGTTCTGCATCAGGTCACATCTGAAGTTCTGGTTTTCTGAAGTGGTCTTTGAGTTAAACGTGATTCCATGATTTCACTTTGTCAGGGGAGAAAGAGGGAAAGACAAACAAAATAGAAAGATCTATAACAATAAGCTATGAGCACTTCAATATTCATGGAATGATCCTTTGTGAGGTCTAGACCACTTGATGGATGTGGCATTATTAAAATGCTTTGGATCATTTAGTTTTAAAAAGATGATTCGGAAAGAGACATAAATGCAGTCTGTTAAAGCAGATAGTGCAAAGAAGAATATAAACTGTTTTGTCTACGCTTAATGACAGGACAAGTCATAACGTTCTTAAAATGCAGCAAGAAACACCAAGTTAAAATAACCAAAAACCTCTTGCACAAAAGCTTTCTAGATGAAAATAGTTTTTGAGGATCAGCTCCAATGCCTCCCTTATGGACACCACTCTGCCCAGCAGGACATCATTCAGAATGCTCCCTGCAAAGGGAAGAGTGGGGACAGAGGGGACAGGCAGGGTTGAATATGTCATTGCTCATCCCATGATTTTTAGATCCACATCAAAGGCTTGTACTCTGGAAGAGGGATGCTGCCTTCCAGCAGTTGGAAGTGTTGCAGCTCAGAGGTGATTTGTGCAAGCCACGACATCCAGGGAAGTTTGCCCTGCTGCTGTCTGTGCTCTGTTTCTCTGTATACACATAGGAGCAGGGTCTGTGCATCATCAGAGGACTGCAGAGCTGTTGCTGTGACACCTTCTAGAAATATAACTGAAGGTATTTTCTAAAAAAATCCCAAATCTGTGTTTCAATACAGTCTAAATGGAAATTGAGGTATTTTCTCATGTTAATATACACAAAAACCTTGTACACATTCTGTATTGTAAAACCATATTTGGTGAAATACTCACCGGAGGGTTAATCTCAATATATTAATCTCTAGTTTGGGAATATTATGATTGTTTCCCAAATGGAGAGAGGAGCTTCCTGATTCCCTTTGCAAAGGTGTCAGACATTTTGATGACTACATACTTCCTCAGTAATTAATCCTTCCAAACCCATAGGAACCAAGGAGTTCCTAAGGATACAATAAAACCAGATCCGAATACACTTAATAAAGTGATTTACTTAGGGTTGATGGGATTTAACAGCTGCTTACCTATTACTGAGTAATAACAGCTAATTTAATATCCATAGAAAGAGGAAAGAGGGTACTTTTCTAAATGCTGATGAATATTAACTGTTGTAGTGCTCCTGACACCGTTCATACAAGTCCTTTTACAGGAAAAGACAGGAACACAATAGCATACAATAAAGAGGAAATTGCACTCCTCACACCAGTCCCAAAAGGATAGATATCAGAACCCAAATAGTAGCTGGCAAACAGATAAATGTACCATCATGCAGCTGAGCAGTAAGACAGAGTCAGTCATGCCACAGAGAGATAACACACCTCTGGAGGAGAGCAAGACATGAAGAAAAGCTGAGAGCTTTCACAAAAGGGAGAAGAGTGATTTTGTACAGTAGCACACACTGCATAGGCTTTGCTGTGAATTTGAAATCATCCCTCAAGGACTAATTTTTGCTTAAATTAAGTGCATGCCATAATGTAACGGGTAAAGTGCTGTGTACTCGCCGGGACGTGGAAAGACTGTGATCCCACTGAGAGAGTCTGGTGACACAAATTGAGTGAGTGAAGCTTGAGTGATTTATCAATGTCACTGAATCCTTGAAATGGAATTACAGTCCTAAACGTTCACTTTTCAAGTATGTAATTGGTTTCAATACATATAGAATTTCTCTAACATGAGAGACTTTTTTTTTTTATATGACTATGGAGAAACTATGTTAAATTGAATTTGTGCTGAGTTAGCCACACAAAATAATTTCACAATTTTATGTAGTGAAATTCTATGGATTTTCTACCACTTACTAATAGAAAAATTTGCCTCTAGGAAATTTAAGAAGTCAGACATCCAACAAAATTAATTGAGGCAAACCTGTATGCTATGATACTGAAAACATCCATTCTTTCTCCTTCCACCCAAAGACTTCTCATATAACATGAGCTGATTGGACTGCTGAGAACTGGATTTTTAAATTTTTTTTTTTCCATATAAGACTTGGATCAGCAGTTTGAAATTTGAGTTAAACCATTTAATTAAATCATTTTGTGACCTGTGTATCTGCTTTTTGCATGGTAATCTCCTCCATAGGAGTGTATTCAGGAGATTACTCTGGGTTCTGTATGAAAGTTATTTCTTTTCCATTTTCATCAATTAAATAAAAAAGAAATGAATTAACTTTTAAATAAAACATAAATAAGCATGTCCAGAGGGAGTGCAGTGTTTTTCTGGAACCTCTCCTGAGGGCACTGGATCCCATTGTGGAGAAGAGTGAGTCTGGTTCACACTGAAGAGATACAGCAAGACTAGAGAGATGCTCAGATATTACTATAGAGAAACCTTAGGAGTACTTTAAATATTTGTAAGATTGCTACCTTAATAGCTGGTTGTTTTGCCCACAGGAGAGGAATTATATGCTTCAGACAGTTGATAGTTGTATTAATTGGTAATTTTAGGACTTCAAGTTTCTAAACTCGGACTTTATTTTACCAGAATACTGCTACCTTTATGGGCCTCATTTCTCCTCTGGGCTATGTGTGGCATTACCATTGGCAGGGTTTATAGCATCTGGGTGGGTAATCTACTGTCTTATATTTCACTTTTTTAGAGAAATTCTAAAGTTTCAAACATAAATCTTATGGTTTTAAAACTGTAAGATAGGAAGGTTTTGAGCAGAGGCCTTGCTAAGATTTAATTTTTTTCTACACTGTTAGGTTCTGTGAATCATTTTTCCTGTTCAGTGCCTTTAGCAGTGCTGAAATGTTAAGCACTGTTGTAACAGCCAAGGCTGAGTTTTAAATTCTCTGATTTGTGAAAGACAGATAATGATGGGTCTTGATGCTTGCAATCTCCATTCCTAAGAGAGATTGCCTTGTGCAAGACCAGGGATAAGAGGTCTCACTGACAGGAAACAAAACTTCAGGGCTTTAGAAATCATCAGCCTCGAGATTTTTTGAGGGTCGTGTTGGAAGGCTCTGGCAATTTCAGCTGAACAGCCACTTGACAGCCACCTAAAACAAATGTTATAAAACCATCAGGAGGAAATAACCGCATTCATCCAGTATTCATAAAATCTGATACATATGCATAAAAAGATGTTTACAATTTTCTGGGAGTCTCAAGATGAACATATTTTATTGTGTGTTCACCTCTTCTAACCTCAGTGCTGGTTACAGCAGAGACTAGAGCAACTCTAGGCAAGAATTCAAGCTGCATCTGACTACAGTTTCCCCCTCTGAGTTGTTTTCTCATAAAGCCAGGTCATCATGTTGTTAATGGTATTGACAGGACAGCATATGGGGGTGCTGAGGCCTGTTTCTCCACCTTCATATGGTGGAAAGTAATACGAGCTAGGCAATACCACAGGGCAGCAAATGTCCTAAATTTAAATAAGGGTAAGTATTTCGGAGACGTAAATTAAAAAACCAAACAAACCAACCTAGATATGGCTGTAACTTATTATTTTTATATGTAAGCTTTATTAGGAGACTGCCTTTCCTGGTTTATGAAGCTCTCGTACCTCAAAATGGACCACTGCACAAAATATGCTGAAAAGCTCAGAGTCAGATTCTGCACTGTCTCCAAAATCCTCTCTCTGACAGAATCTTGTATTCCTTCAAGTGACCAGGAAAAGCAGGTTTTACACTGAAGATAGACAGAGATTAGATAGATAGATAGATAGATAATTATCTGTATCTGAAAGCCATTAGTGGCTTTAATGGTTTTACACTCCACCTCTGCTTCTAATGCCAAATTTTAAGGTTTTTTCATAGAATCATAGAATTGCTTATATTGGAAAGGTCCTTTAAGATCATCAAGTCCAGCCATTAACCCAGTGCTGCCAAGCTCACCAAACCATGTCCCCACATCTACACTGCTTTTAAATTCCTCCAGGGATGATGACTCCACCACCTGTTCCAATGTTTGAAAACCCTTTCCATAATAAATTCTTCCTAATATACAACCTAAACCTCTTCTGGAGGCCATTCCAGAGGCCATTTCCTCTTGTCCTAGGAGTTGCTGCTTGGGAGATGAGACCAAGCCCCGTTTGGCTAGAACCTCCTTTCAGGGAGTTGTAGAGAGTGAAAAGAGCCTCTTTTTTTTCCAGGCTAAACACCCCCCAGCTCCCTCAGCTGCTCCTCATCAGATTTGTGCCCCAGACCCTTCCCCATCTCTGTTCCCTTCTCTGGACATGCTCCAGCCCCTCAATGTCTTTCTTTAGGGATGGGCCCAGAACTGGACACAGCACTCGAGCTGTGGCGTCACCAGTGCCCAGTACAGGGGGACAATCACTGCCCTGGTCCCACTGGCCATGCTCTTTTCATACAGCCAGGATGCCAGTGGCATTCTTGCCCACCTGGGCACAGCCAGGGGTGTCTGGGAAGACACAGCCCATCCACATCAGGCACAGCAATGGTGACTTGATTGTTCCAGAAAAAGCAAGGAGGGGATCAGACTTCAGAAGAGTACCTTGAAGGCACAGTGCCACTTTGAACTTCTGCCTGGTTTGGTACAGCTTCTGCTTTTTGCTTAGCTTATGCTGATTACAATATTCATATATTAATTGCTGCATTCTGCTTTGTGTCAGCTGCAAAATGGAAAAATTGCTAGAAAAGTCATTTTTATACCCACAGAAAACTCTGAAAGGAACCTCCAGGTAGCTGCTGTTTGTCATGACAAGATTTCTTTAATGTTATAATGGATGATCAAACAACCAGAGAAAATTAAGTAGCACGCTTTTCCAATTTATACTACTTTAAAAGTTTTGTATTTATTTCTTCTTAGTATCAAACATTACTTAGAGCTTTTTAAGTGCTTCTATTACCTGCTTTCTAATCTTACTATTTTCCCTTGTGCTGCAGGGTCTGAGGGAGGAATGTATAAAGCTGAAAATGAGAGTTTTTGATCTGGAACAACAGAATCGAACTTTAAGTGTGCTTTTCCAGCAGAAAGTCAAACCAGCTTCTGACCTCCTCCTTCAGGTAGGCAATGGCCTTTGCAGGAAGCAAGCTATGATTTTTATATTTCTTAAAATTATAAAATACTTTTCTTTTTAAGGCTATGTCAGTAAGTAGGAAATGACAGTTGATAGATTTAATATATTAGAAGAATATCTGTTATCTGTACTCTCATCCCATTGAAACTGAAAATGTGTGCCAGTGAGCTCTGATACTGTGTGCAGTCTGGAGAGAGGAGCACACCTGCAAAGTAACTTACTTTTTTAGGTGATTCTTCGCTATGATAAATGGAATTATATGGGTTCATTATCCCTCTGCAGGGGAGAAGCTCGTATTCCTTAACATCCTGCTTGATGGTGAACAGTGTAATTTCCTGTGAGAAGACAGCCCATTTATTTAACTTTTGCCATATGTGATACTGTCCTGGTTTCAGCTTACTTGCAAGGGTTTAAGTACATCTTCCCAGGCACAGAGTGATTTTTTTTTTGCCAGTGTTTTATGGGAGGATATAGCTGAGGAACCAATTGACCCATGTCTCACTCATTTGCCGTTCTGGAATACTAAGAGATGTTTCAGAATCCTTCTTCATTTGGCAAAGTCTGTTATTGTGAATGAGCCCATCGCTTTGTCACCCTTTTGTAGAAGCAGAATTGCTTTGCAGAAGTTCCCACAAATCTGACCATGAGCTGGGAGAACAGCAGGTGAGGACTAATTAGAACTTCGCAGGACATGTCAGCTACATAAGTGATATTAAATGCGCATCTTTAATCCTCGCTGCTCTGTATCTGTATCTCAGAGGAAAGTTTGGCCCTTGCATTGTTGTCCAGCAGCTGAGGGCTGCTAACTCTCATCAGGGTGGGCTGGTTTTTCTGCAGAAACGTGGTCTGCTCACAGCTGATGTTAAAGGGAACAAGGGAATCCTCACGGTGAGGGCAATAGTTGTGCTTACTGAGGAACTCTTTACACACAGGCAGGGTGGTGCTAGGTCATCATCACAGGGGTCTGGGTTCTTCAGTTTTCCCCAGGTTCTTGTTCCGTCTCTCGATTTTGTGTTGATTTGGCTGTTGCTAGGTCAAGACCTCCTCTAGTCCGGTTTCTTGTCCCTTGTCCCCTGCTTTCTTTCCTAGCTCATCCTTCAGAGACCCCTGTACAGAGGACTGATTTATCTTAATCCATTCACAGTTTTGACATGTGCACACAGCGTGGATCTTCATTGCTCACTTCTGCTTTTGACAGTCCCATCAACTGCTCCTTCTTCCTGGTTTGGGGTGGTTTTTTCTCTCTTTCTTTTTCCTGTTCCCAAACTGTCTGACTCCAGCTGATGTTGGCTTGGGGTTAGATGCACAGAAGTCACACGCTGCACATTCATTATTACAGATGCATCTCCTGTTCCCAATTCCTTGTGTGGCAACAATAAAACTGGGTTATTCTGGGAACGCTACAGAACTGTTAGATAGCATCCAAAAAGTGGGATCAACGCTTTGAGTTGAGCTTCTTGCAACTGGATTGTGCAGCAGCTCTGAAAAAAGTTGAAAGAGATGAACCTGCACCAGGTGGAAGAAAGAAACAAATGACCTAACAGGTTTTCCTGAGGGATTCAAACTATTTTACATCATTGTTCTTGCACAGTTTGGCAGGAACTAATGTGCATAGATTTTTTTTCCCACCCTTTTCGCTTGATTTGTCATTATTGGCTGAGGACAAAAGGGAATTAAGTTCATTCAGAAAGTCCAGGTCTCCCTGGAGCAAAATTTGCTGTTGTGTCCCTTCTCTTGCTATCAATAGGTTTTAACCCCCTAGGTGAAAAAAAGCAGAGAAAAAGCTGCAGTGTATGTTGGAAAATGAAGAACTTCTGTTAAAACACTTCATATATCTTTTTTTACAAAAAAATCCAAAACAAACAAAACAGTAAATCTATGACTTTCCAGAAATTTAATTATCCTCTAATTATACTCCAGACTCAAAGAAATGGCATGTAGTCTGTGATCTTGCAGCCTGAGATGTAACATCTGAAGAAGGATGTTTTCTTAGGACTGAAATTGAGCAAATACTGTTGTGTGCCTGCATAAAATTCAAGAACAGTTTGCATTATGACTTCTTGGAAGTGCACACAGCCCAGATTTAGAGCAGTAGGTAAATATTGGTTTAAATGTGTCACTCTACAGAAAAGTTATAAATTAAGGCCATTCCTGTTAGACCATGACCCCAATCAAAGGAATGGGCAGACTCTGGTAGCTGGGGGCGGGGGGCACAGGGTGTTTTCACCTTTCCTGTACTCTCTGATACAATGCAGTTCAATTTTATTTAATGCTGATCTCATCCTAGGAGTAGCCACACTCAGTAAAACTGTAGATTTGAAGAATGCCGGGGTAGAGGGCACAAGCTAGAAATCAGTAGTGTTAGCTACTTTTTCTGCATGTCAGCCTCTGTGATTTGGTTATTTGGAATATTTGGATATTCCATATTTGACATTAGAAGACTCTTGTATTACAAAGTAAGCTTATTTTTAAACCATAAACATTTTGACTTCTCAAATTTCAACAGAAATACAGATTTCTCTTTTAAAAAAATCCTTTAAAGATAAGTGTAGATTTCACCATTGTGTTAGGTTTTTGTATGTGTGATTGCAAGGAAATAATACGTGATGCATATGTCTTAGATGTCAGATCACTCACATTTTTTTTTCAGTGAATGGATTGACACAAGTGTTTTGAATTTCACTGCAGAGCAATGGCCTGCACACCACACCCATTGCACTGTATTGGTTTTGCTCATGCTTCTCACACAGCTCAAAAGAAAAACTCATTTTGCCACCGATTAAAAAAAAATTAAATTCATGTAGTACGGTTTTCATGACTGCCTCAAAATTCCTGCACTGTAGAAATGGTGTTAAAAGTATTACATTTTCATGCATTTATGAAAAGTGTAAGTGCTTATGAAGTTGAAGGGCCTATAGTGTTTTTAAAGCAATGTGTGTTGAGATACTGCGATTCTGTGTGTTGCCATGTAAGTTCTTTGCTACCAGGAATTTTGGTGTGGTTACTGCCTGCAAGGAGTGACACAGATGCTGTGTCACTCCTGTCATGAAAAGATAAGTAATGCAGTGTGATGCAAAATTTTTGGTGGATAAAGAGATAATTCAGGCTTTTTTTTCTTCACCTCTGATACTGTAGACAGTTTTAAGAGCTACCCTCTCTTTCTGGGGACATCCTTTGTAGCTGAAGTGTGTGATTTACAGAGGCAGTACTAGAATAGATAAATAAGGAGAAGGCTGATCACCTTTTTTCATTATTGTTATTTTATAATATTCAAGAAATCTCTCTGAAACAGTTTTTTTTAAATGATGAAGCCTTGGAAAAGTGTTTTCTGTCAGCACCATCTCAGAAAGAGCAATAGTCATAGTTAAAACCTAGCACAAAAGAGTAGCTTCTGTCTGAGCAGCCATAATTTTCCTCTGTTAATGTGGTTGCTAAAAAGATATTAAATTCTGCCTGTCATAGCAAGAGAAGTTGGGAAAGAAAACCAGGAACTCCATTTTAGGGACCCGCCTTGTATTTCATCTGCAAGGGGGACAAATAGTTGGGGATAATAGTCAAAGATTTAAAACTGAGCAGAGGAAAACTAATTAGAAGTGAAGAGAAAAATCTGTGGAGGTGATATACAGGAGGATGATGAAGAGATAAGACAGAGATGAGGCGTTGATAAATATCCCTTTTTAATTTTTTTTTTGTATTATATAGCTCTGTTTACACAAATTCAAGATGTGTGCTAGATGAATTGTTCCCATGGGAGAAGTCCTGCTTTCACTTTTTACCCAGAAAGTTGTTGTCACAGGGTTTTTTTATAAGCCATGCAGAATTTTTCAGTGAAAGGGATGAAAAGTGGCAAGTAGCAAAATTTATTAAGTTGATTTATTTGATTAAATAAGTAATAAAATTTTCATAGTTGGGGAAGTATAAGATAATATTTCTAATCACAAGATTTACAATATCCCTGATCTTAAACTATATTTTCATTGCCATTTTATTTCCATCATCAAAATTCTACTTTATCAACCCCAGAACCAAGCAGAGAGGTCTCCTGAAGCATCTATTTTCTCTTTGTGTTTCTCTGGCAAGATTAGTTGCGTTTATTACTCACAGACCATCCCCATTGTTTAATTTTACACCTAAAATTTTGTCTAAAATTCTGCAGCACAGAGTGCTGAATTGTCAGGTGGTCAATTTAAATAATAGTTATTTTGTTATAACTGCATTGGTATGAGTCCTTTTAATAACCTGGCAGCTCTGCCCTGATGTACAAGACAGAGTGTGGCTGTGATGGAAACAGTTGCACAGCTTAGCAGGAAGGGGTAAATTGCACCAATGACATTATTATATATGGGAAGGAGAAGAGGGCACTTAATTGCCCTAACACCTGACAAAGGGAGCTGGAATGTCTGGGCTCAGAGCCCGACCTCTGCTCCAGACATCGTTAGATATGATGGAGTCCGAGTGAAGCAGGAGGTTAAAAGTGAAGTTGCAATGCTTTCCAGCAATGAGATCCGTGCAACGTTGAAGAGTTTCAGAGAGTAGGTGTTTGAGGGTTTGGAATTAAAACTAAAGATCGTCACACGCTGTTAGGAAACAGCTTGTCAGCATTCCAAAGCACATTTCAGTAACTGGATTGTTATATGCCGAGTAGCAGTAGAATTCCCATCTCACAGAAGCCAGGTGCCTGCAGGCTCTCGAGGGAGCAGGCAGACTTGATACCAAATCAGCAAATTGTATTTAAAGTTGTGAAACTCCTGCAGCTGACCTGCTTATCTGCTTACTTCGCATCTATTCCTCTGTATCCATCGGGTTGTCAGGGCACTCCTCTCTGCAAATCTCTGGGAAAGTTCCGGCTCCAGAACAAACTCTGTCCTTTTCTCTTCTGCAAAGATATAAACATAAATAACGTGTGGCAGCATGTGTAGTGATATTTCCTTACTCAGAAATCAGGACTGGTGGCTTGAAGGAGAAATTAATTCCAGATCTGCTAATTGCTTCAGCAGTAATTGAGTACTGCTTGCAAGACAATCTCCAGGGCTGTATCAACAGAGAAGAAGGTGATCACATAAATGTAAAGCGTGTTTGAGATATATTAACTAGTACATTAACCTCTATCCAATAATTACATTCCTAGTGGAACTCCTTTTAAGAAGTCTAAGGGTGAGTTTTACTCTATTTATGGTTCTCAAAAGATTTCAGGCCCTGCTGGATTGATTCCTCCAGGTCAAGGCTACCAAAGTGCAGAGTTACTGTCATCAAGATCTTACCCCAGGAAAGAGGCTCCAGCCCTGTAGCCATGAGAAATTACAAGAATGCTTCTGTATATCAGGAATCAAGAGAGTGAGCTAGTATGGAACACAAGATTTTTGAGACTTTCAAGAACAAATTAAAGGAACATTCTTCATGTGAAGATGGTGATGTCATTGTTTCCAGTCTTGCATTATCTCAGTAAACTGTTATCTACTTTCTACCTGGTCCATGTCCTCACTCACCAATAATATCTGAGAAGAGAGAAATACAGAACTTTGAAAGTCTGTATTTAATCTCAGCTTAAATCATCAACATGTAACAATACATTATAAACCATATTTATTACTTGCCCTGTTTGCAGCTCCAAATATATGCTGAAGAAATATTACAGAGAGAAAATATTTATGAGAGCCAATTGGTTAGATGAATGGGTGACCAAAAAGTCAGTGATGAGGGAAGGAAAGGAAACATCCTTCCTCTGGAGAAACTCCATCTAATCTCCCTTAGCCATATGATTTCTAGCTTTGAATGCACAGCAGCAGCACAATACCTGAAAGGATTTGGTGGTGTATCTGATATGCAGCCAGCCCTGGAAGGAGCTCCCAGATAGGCAGGCTGATAAAGGAACACAAAAATGTTTGTTATAGACTGTGGAATGAGAGGAGAGGTAAGGCAATATCCCTCACAACAGTTCAAACTAAAGCAAAGCACAGTGAGAGGGTCAGTGGAGAGCAGTGTTTTATTGTGAGGGACTTAGATCAACTGAGCTGATAGGTCTGCTCCATCAGTAATTTGTGTTTTGGTGATTTACCTTCTTGTCAGACTGTTGTCCTTTATTTCAGCAATTCAATTCTTACCAATTTGCTCTCAAACAAAATCAAAACATTAACTTAAGCTCCCAGGGCATGTAGCTCTGATGAGAATGATAATGCTTTTAAGAGAAAATTTCCCCCAACTGCTCAGCATTCCTCTGTCCAAGTATTTTAACTAGCCTGGAGAGGTTCCACAAAAAACCACTGAAAGGCTTTCCACAGCAACACAAACATGACGTCCTGAGATACAATTTTAAATAGATAAATTTCAGCTACCAAGTCTAAAAATGAGCTATTTCCATTATCCTGATGAAAATAAATTGCTACGGCGATACCAAAACCAGTAAATCAAATGAGCAAATAATCTTCAGGAAAGCCGCAAGTGATCCTTAGTGAAGTATTTATGAATGATTTTGACTGAGGAGAGCAATATTTTTAAAGTTTTGAAGAAATGTATTGGCATTATTCAGAGCAAAGAGAGTATTTTAGAGTAAGCACGTGTCAGGAGAATAGTGGGGCTGCACTGATGTGACAGGCCTGGACAACAAAAGTGAGATTTTACTGCCTATTTTCAAACAATGAAAAATAAGCAACTGACACTGAGTGAACCGACAATTTCTCTTTATTCTGTGCATAGATTTTTATCATCAATGATGATCTACATGATGGCAGGAATCCAATATGGCATTTGAAACCCTAAGTAAATATGTGGACAGAGTAATTAAGTACAAGAATACTGTTCATATTTTTTCCTTTATTGTGTATATTTCATATGGGAATAAATTTAAGAAAAAAGGAAGGGATTCCACAATAGGAAAGAGTATTTCTGTATTCCTTTCCAAACCTGCCCTGTGCTTCACATTTGTAATAAACATTAAAAAGACATGCTTTTTTATTCCATGCAGTTATATTTAGCCTACAACAATGCTTAACATTGTGGCTGCTCTTTCAACCAACAAATACATTTGTTGAATGTATTAACAAGATTTATCAGCAACTTTCCATGTGAATACCTGCATAAATGGTCAAGTGTAAGTACAGAGGCTGCTTAGAGACAGATTGTGAACTTAGTGAAAACTCTGTTACTCATGTGTTTATATTTTGTGTGACCAACAGGTCCATGTTTTGTCTGATATGTTTCTGGTTTCGCAGTTTGCAATTTATGGGGTTTTTTTTTAATATATAGCTATTGTATTTAAGTCAAGAGTCATTCCTTCAGGTTTCCTTTCTAAATGGAAAAAAGTCTTTCTCATGGACATTCTCATAGCAAAAATTTGCGTGGATTTGTTCTAAAGTTATCACAATATGTGATGTGGTACCTACAAGCCAGCTGTTACATATGAATGTGCAAGTTCACATCATCAGGTCAGCTTTTAAAGCCTCCCCCATCTTGGATTTCACAGTGGAATAAAATAGTAAGTCCTGCTTACATGCAGTATGCTCAAACAACAGGTGTGCAGGGTAATTGTTTTCTCATCATGGTGTGTATTTCACACTCTGTAACTCTCAAATGAAATGCCAAAATAATGTATAAAATTAATTCAAAGATTTAAAGGGCTCTGTCTTGTGGTAAAGTGGGAATCTATTCAAGTTCTAAAGTGCTACAGAATTATAACCTCTATTATTACAGATCTATGATTTTCTTTTTATTGTACTAATGGAGCTAAGTATGTAGTTCATTTTTATTTTCTTAAAACTTTGAGATTTAAAGGAAGGATAACTATGCAAAAGCATAAATGAAACAAATAAAAATAGATAAAGGATTCATTTCATCTTTTATTACATTCAATACACATAAAACTTCATTTGTATTTTTCTTTATTACTGTGGGTTTGTTACTGTTACTTGGGTGCAATGGCACTTTAAAGACATGAAGCAATACAGAATTATGGCTCTTTTACTGAGAAATAGGTGTGCCAGTAAGTGCTCTGCTTCATAACATTTAAACTGCTCAGATTATATCAGGTCAGTGTAAATTGCAAGTAATGTAAAATTACACATTCCATCAAATGAAACAAACTAACATTATGCTAAGTGGGTTGAAGCACATAAGATTACTCAATAGGTATTTTCTGTTGCCATCTGTTACGGAAAAAAAAAACAACCAACTTTCCTATGATATACTTTATGTTTTTTGTATATTCTTACAGACACTGCACGTAGAAGAAAGGGTTGGTAATTAGAATAAAATGTTACTCATAATGAATCATAAAACACCTACGGAACCAGCCCCATCTTTTAGTATTGAATTTTACTAATGTTCTCCTTTGTTTCCCAAATGACCTATCTTCTTTAATGATAGTTTGGATACTGGTAAGATTCAAGTTCTCATCCAAAGGCCGTGACACTATTGACTAAGTGTGTGTTGACTTCGCTGAGAATGTGAAATACTGTATTGCAAGATAAAATCAGCACGAGGTGCTCAGTGAAACTGAAGAGTCCATTAGTGCCTTAACTCTTAAATTACCATCTGGGTATTTCTCTTGATAAGGACGAGCTGAAAGGAAAAGTTACCTTTGTCATTAAATCTTTAATAATGTGATATTGACAGCCTTGAGTTTTTCTGTATTTTTAGCATTTTCAGACTGCATCCCTGCTCCTTTCTTCCTCTCCATGCGGGCAAGCTGTGTTCCATTAGTCACTAAGCAATGTCTGGGTGCAGGAAGGGGCAGTGATTTGTCTGTGTCCTGTGTGCATCACAAGGGCATCTTCAACATTATGAATTAAACTCCATCTTACTGCATTAGAAGTATGGAAAACAGACTGCCAAAGTAATGGCATCATGAATTATTATCAGTGCTTTAAAAATTTCAGATATACTCCCACTCTTCAGCTCATCTTTCTGGTATACAATTTCAGAGGTGAGCTACTTAATTTTGTAGTGTTTTGATCCTAAATTTTATATCCAGTTTTATTTTAAAAGCAGAAATGCTCAATAATTTTTTTTTTTTACGTTTTCTCTTACTTACTATTAACTTGTTTTTCCTCTAAATAAGCCTTGTGTACTTTTCCTGTACAGTAGATGCAGGCACAGGCCCCGGTCTAGGCACAATTATTATGATTTATAGATAATGCAAGTGTGAGCGTGAATCAGAGATTAGCATTGTGTTTTAGAGGCTCACTTAGATTTATTCCACTAAATGATCCCTAGGAGATCTTGATAATAATTAGAAATATGGGTGCTCTCTGCCGTGTCACCAGTCTTCCCCTGGTAGTTTGTTCCTGGGGGAATAACAAATGGGATTAACCTTTCATTCAGGTCTTTAGGTCCTTCATGCACATGGGACCAGACTTTCAAGTGCTCAGGCATTGTGCTGAGCACTTCTAAAAATCTGGCTACTGCCAAGATGGGAGCTGATCCCTTTTGAAATTCCTATATAATACCTCCTAAGCCCTGCTTTTATCCGCAGTGAAAAAATGATCAATTCACAAGGGCACGGATTCCTGGTCAGGAGTTGGTTGGCACAGCTCCTTCTGGGCAGAGACAGCTGCTGAGAGGGTTTGCAGCTCTCAGCCACCTGTGCCAGAGGAAAAGCTCCCAGCCTGGGCCAGGCTGCCTCTGGCTGCAGGGTGGGAGAGGGGATTTTTCCAGGCCATCCCATGCCAGGCCTAGCCCAAGCCCTCCCAAAGCCAGTCCAGGTCCTAAATAATGCTTGGAGGGCACGGTGCCTTCCCTTGCAGGAGCACAGCTCGGCCCAGGAGCAGTGCTGGCATTTCTCATTTCCATCTCCTGGTGTTCCTGCTGGCTGGGGCAGTAGGAGCGAGGTGCAGATGGACATGGGCAGTGCAGGGCTGTGTCCTCAGGCCATCCATGGCCCTCCTGGCTGGTACCAGCCCCGGCTCTCCCTCCTCACCTGTGCTTCAGCCTTTCCAAGCTTTAGTTGTCCTGCACGGCCAGGCTGGTGGTGAGATCCTTCCATGGTTTCTCATCACTCCAGAGTAGGCTGCTGGAATTCCAGAAGGCTACAGCCAAGGTTTGAGCTGCTTGAGATCATCAGGTCTCCAGAGTTGTGCTGTGTCCTACACAAGCCCTGTGATTTTGGTGGATCAGGATATACACTGCAGAAGTGCCATCTGGAGGTCTTGTGGTCAGATTTGGGACTTTCAAGAATGAAGTACCACTGTGAATGCACACTGTGACCCACTAGAAGCTTTATTTCTGAAAAGCAGCAAAAGTTTGGGAAGTCTTTGGGATAATTCCTGTCATGGCAGAAATTCTTTCCGTTTCAGGAGGAGAAGTGAAGCAAATAATTCCTACCAGCTGGGAATCTACCCACTTATTCTTTCTAAATCATACTTTTAAGTAAGTGCTTTGAGAAAAAGGAATAGAATCCAGTACCTTGTATCCAGGTATTCAAGAAAAAAATCTCTTCTTATTAGAAATTATTCTGTCAGAGACAAAAACAATGCATTAGAGTTGGAGAGAAAATATGTATATAAAAGCCTTAAACTAACAATAAAAGTATTTTTTGCAACTCTCCTCCTACTTTTAAACTCCTTTCAATCCATATGACATTTCAACAATATTGTACATACAAAAAGAAAGAAAAAGAAAAAGAGAGTGTGGAGGAATGGAGAAACCCTTTAATGCATAGTACTGAGGCAAGGAAAATACGGCTTGTTCAACATTAACCTTGACAAATTCGTGCTCTTGTCATTTAAATGAATGAAGCTTTCCAGTGCCTAGATTGCTGGGCCTTGGGAAACAGCAGTGAGGAAGGATTGTAAAAACGATGCCCATCTCTCTTAAATTATTTTTTTTTGAGTAAATGAATGATTTCAATGAAATCCAAATAAGGATGAATCTGTTCACTTGAATCCCCTGTTCACAGCCAATGAACTTCCCTGTGAAACAGAGCTTGCCTTCCTGGGTTGCCATGTATTGATCTAAAACATCTTCCCTGAGCCTTCTCTCTCCTTTTCCTCCTACGGGCAAAAGGTTAGTGTTAGATAATAGTATTAATTTTCCAGACATCTGCACATGTTTTAATAGCCTTTAGAAGGTTTGAAATGGTTTCTGTTTGACCACCACAGGGCTAAAATGCCATTAAGACTTAGATTGTAGCAATACATAACAATCATAGCCCTGTAGTTCAACCTGGCAATAAAAAAGCTAATTTATTTTATCGGAGATTTAAATTAATGTGATGAACTCCTCTCTCAACAGGAGCTGTAACACTACTCTCACTAAAAATACCCCATCCCTGCATATTTTCAAAACCAGATAAAACATTTGTGACAAACCTTGTGTATGTATTGTGTGTGCTGTTTTGGAGTGTTTGCACGTGTGCTTGTGTGCCCATATAATACTGCTTACTGTTCCTGAGACCATTTTGATTTTTCTGCTGTATCTTCATTCTTAGCCTCTTTTCTTCTGTCATCTGGCTCGTAGGCTCAGCAAGAAGAAAGTGATTAATAGGGCAGTCTCCAGTGTTAGCACTGGGGTTTGTTTAACACCTTGAGAACTGGAATTTTCTTCTGGACAAAAATTATTGCTGCTTAGGTAAATTCAGTAGAAAATAGTTTTTAAAACAAACCTATGCACTTAATAAGGATATTTTTGAAAATCTGTGAAAGAAATGTTTAGACTTCAGACAGTTATCATTTCCAGCTATATGGCAGAGGAAAGCTTCAGCTTATCCCATTAAAAAGTGATAAAGCAGCATCTGATGGCAGCAGCTTCTGTGATAAAATGATCATGGCAGCACGGAGAACGAATCTAATAAGGGAATTGATCTGTAGATTCCAATTCTGGTAGAGCCAACATTGATCAACATAAATGTCAATAAGAAGATCTCACTGAGGTCTGCCTAATTCCTTTAGATTATTTTGGGGCATAGTCAGAAAGTGAATGTGAAAATGGATTTTAAACTCTAGGAATCACAAAGGCAATGACTGCTGTTACGTTGTGCTACCAGGAATGTCACTGACTGTCATTGTGTGAGCAATTTAGCAGCGTGTTGAAATTAGTGAGTAGCTTTTAATCATATTGCATTGATTGATAATGCACTGACTGTTGCAGAAGTGAGACTTTTCTCCTGTCTTTATATTAAAGCATTTCTTAAATACAGTGACATGATAAAAACCAGCCCACGTTTTTACTGCTGAAGCATAGATAGCATAGGGCATGCCAGGAAAGATTAATGGAATAGTTCTCCCTTGTTGCAGGACTTTAGAATAAAGTTGTTTCCTAGACTTATTCTGACAATGCCAAAGTGTTAAAAACAAATTGGTTTTGTTTGTGGACAGTGCAACAGGAGGTGTCAGGATGTGCAGGATGTGCCTTTCACTCTTTGGTGTTGCCATAATTCACAGCACCTGCGTGGTGGTGGCCCTCCTTTAGCACAGTGGAACTGACACACTAAGTAGTGTTAGATCAATGGGAAGACGTTTAGAAAGATAAAAGACAAAATACAAATATGTACTTAATAAGAGGCTCGACTTCTGCAAAACACTATTCTCACAGCACGGCTGTTTCACCATACTCCAAGGAGTCTTCCATTTGCAAGCTCGTTGAAAACATTTTTTCATTAATTATTCACGTTCTGAGTAGCTGATTACTGGGTCATTGATGTAAACTGTTGACTTTACGGTAATTACAAACCACAGGGAACTTTATACATGCATTTTCCTAAGAAATTAAATTAGCTCATTTTCATATTAATGCAATATTTACAGACTCCTACCATAGTGCTGTTAAAATGAGAACTAACACTTTGGAATCTCAGAGCTTGAAAGCACTGATAGACTTTTAAAATGAAAACTGGGATCTGAGGGGATTACTTTGTGTCTTTCAATGTAACTTTTATTTAAAGCAGTTTATAAAAATTAATAAAACTAAGGATTTGGAACAGGAGTAATTTTAGCCCTACTTTAATGTTGTCAACTCTCTGAAGAATACAGAGAGATTATGCTATTTGTGTTTATACATCAAATGCCTGCTTAATACCTCCCAATTTATACCCTAGAATATAAGTTTCCAGCCTTTGGAGTTACTTTGGGTCTAATTCACTGAGTTTTGCCATCTCTGGATGGCTCAATAGTAGTAGAGAGCTGCAAGCTTGGAAACTCTGCAGCAGACACCAATGAAACTTTTGTTTTACTTTTTGTGCTGGAATTGCCTTGTTAGCAGGATTTTCTGATGTCATTTTAGCACCCTAATCTTCCATACAAATGTTTTTAGTATCATACCCCTGTACTTTGTCTTGGATGTTGCCTTAAGTCTCAGTAAATTCACCCGGAGGATTTGCCAGCAAACTAACAAACCACTGTTGATTCTGGGGTTGGATTTACAGTCTAGCATCTTCTGAAAAGGTTTTTTAGAAAAGTGTGCCAAGTAGGAGGGAAAAACAACAAAAACAAATGGAAAATATCAAATTGGAACTTTCATGAAAGTATTTTTATTAGATTAATGGAAAATTCAAATCCACACACTTCACTTGAAATTTAAGGAGTAGATGAAAACTTTTTTTTTTTAATACTAAGAACTCGTTTAGCTTACTGAAATGCATTTTAAATTTAATCCTTTAATATTCACTTATGTGCAACACTTCCTCCTATGACCACTGAGCAATACTGCATGTTTGTGATTGTTTCCTGTGTTTTAAAGAGCTGTGGGAAGGATCAAAAAAAGTCTCCAACTGTTTGCTCAGCCCACTGTAAGAGTTATCCTGGGGCTCACCTACTGTGTGTTAACCCTTTCCTCCCACCACAATTAAATACAACCTGCTATGGTGGTGGTCTCCTGTGGTAAAGCTGCTGAGAGCCCTCGCAGCAACACACGGAGCAAGCTGAGTTAATGTCAGGCAGGCCCTGAGACAGAACAGAGTCTGAAATGTGAAAGACAATGTACATGCTCGTACTAAATACAGTTGTAAGGTGTAAGACTTCTGAGCTGCTTTGCCTGTTCCAGGCTGAGCTGTACAACGTTCCGTGCTTTTTGTCAAATGTTAAGTGTCTTCACTGACAGCGTGGTCTGTTGGAAATGGGACCTGTAGCAACACAGAAACAGGAAAACTAGCTTTATGTGGTGCATTAGCCTTACAACCAGAAGCTGGATGTTCTTCCTGTGCAGAGCTTTATTTATAGCTTTTAGAGGTCTAAGTGGTGAACATCCAATTACTTTGCATAAAGGAGCAGTATTTCAAATAGTCAAAGGGTGTTAGTTTCTCACTCCAGTTTTAGCCCCAGTCCTGAAAATGGTTAAACGTGGCCCAACATTAGGAGAAAGAATAATTTTCATAGAGTTGTGGACTGGTTTGTGTTGGAAGGAATCTAAAAGCTCATCTCATTCCGACCTGCCTGCCATGGACAGGGATGCCATTCACTAGACCTGGTTTTCATTACTACAAAGTTCAAACAGTGGTAGCCACAAAGTTCTGCTTATAGGAAGTGAATAGAAGGAAAGTAGGACATAACTCTGAATTTTCTATTGAATATATAACTTCCAGAGCTGAAAAAAATTATTATACTTTTGGTTTTGTGATATCAGTTATATACAGTAAAACATCAGGCATTGCTGTATGTACACAGTGTACAATTGCAAGTGCATTTCCTATGTTAGTGATTATTAGAATTAAATAAAATGGAAGCATCTTCTTGCAACTTTCACTTTTGCTTCATATTTGGCTATTTTTTTTTTGTTGTCAACCACTTGTTCTGCTCTCTTTAGAAGGCAGAATTTCCATATATCAAAAGCATATATATTGCAAACTCTTATTTGTCTAAAGGCAAAATTTACTTCTACTTTCAGATGTCTTATTATTTTTTCCTTAACTATACTTAATTTTCTCCTTAATTCCAGAATATTTAGCAGATGAGAAGTTCACACTTTGTATTTTGAACAGTGTATGTTCTGCTCTCGGTAGCTTTTGGTGGGATAGGTGAGGGATGTTCTCATTTCCAGCTGAACCTCCCCTCTGAAATGTATCTAAGGGCTACAAAAATCAAGACTTTGTTTAATGAAAGATCATACTTCTACATAAACTAATAATATATAAATATCTTGCCTAATAATGTCTTTTCCTTCTGTGGCCTGCTGTCTTTATGGTGAAATGGAAATGAGAAGGTTTTCCCTGCCAGCCCAATTTTGAAGGCTGGGCTATAGAGGGAAGCAGGCCAGAGTGTGCCTGTTCAGGTTTGTGATGCCCTGAAAAACAGCAAAGACAGGAGAGGGCCACACACACCAGACAAACATTTACAGCTCTGGCACAGAGCAGCAGGATAAAAATATCTCCTTGGTACCTAGAGAGAGAATCTTTTTCCTGTGAATGATGGGCTTTGGCTCATGTGAGAAAAGCAAAGCCAATTGATTTAATAGCAATTAACTCATCCAATATTGGAGAGCTGTGTACTCTTTGGCATAATTCATTGAAAATTGTTCTGGCAATGCTGCAGACCATTAGATGTTTCAAAAAGGAGATGGGAGCTGATAGATATTCTGCAGAGATAGAGTCAAGAAGCACAATGGTTAGGGGAGTCTCTGTAATATTGCCTTGTGCCAGCAGGTAGTGGCTTTCTTTTATCTTCCTAGAAAGTCTTAATAAGAATGCTGCTGGGGGAGGGGGAACTGGCTGCTGGCTGATGGATTGGTTATCTGCCTGCCAGATAATTGTATTTCCTATTGCACTTGATATAATAGGCTTCCACCTAAATTATCAATTACTTTGTTTTTATTTTTCATGTGGGCTACAGGAGTTAATCTTGACATTGAGGCACAAAGGGCACAGCCTTTTCTGCATCAATCCCACAGGTGAAGGAGGAGCTTTCCTGCTGCTGGTCACAGGCATCTGCAGAGCCCCCTCCGTTCTGCCCTGGCCTCTGAGCACCCACTTTCTGGAGAGGTGTGGGTCCAGTCGAGCTAAGATGTAACAAACTTCGTAGTCCACACCTGCCCTGTAGTACTCAGTACAGGGTAATTTCCAAGGAAGTTGGCCCAGTCCATGCTGTATGCAGTTCCATATGGATTTTCAGGTCTGCAGTCCAGTGATCCTGATGCTTTCCTGTTTCCAGAAGGGCCCTGGTGCTCCCCAGCACCTCTAAGTATTACTTGTTTTCCCCATACCATTCTATAGGGCATCAACAAATGGGGCAGATATCTTGGGTTTATAGTTGTAACTCCTCAGTTTCATATTTAAGTATTCATTTAAACTGATGTGATCTCTTCTGTGGAAGTGATTCTGTGCAGTGGCCTGCCTTTTGTTGCATTGTGTCATGATAGCATCAACAGTGATTTTAATACTGTACAACTTTCAAGGCAGCAGTAACTCCTTGATCTAGTTATGTGACTGTCATCTGAAAATAACCGTAAAGGACACAGCACATTTTGTGTATCTGAGAAGAAATCAGAATGAAGATACATAGTTAGCACAATCTGTTACTTGATTTTAAATGCATCATTAATGCATTTTTTAACAAATACTAGAGTTTTCCCCATTTTTTAATTAGACAATGGAGAAGGAAAAAGAAAAATAAATGAAAGAGAAACATTTTTTCTTATACTTTTCTTTTGTAATTGTATGCCTTGCTTCAGTATTGTGTGATTATATTTAATTAATGACCTCAGACTTTATTATGCTGTTTGTTAATGCTAGTCATTGTGCTGGCCACCTCTGTTAGTTTATTTGCATATGTGTGGGGAGGAATATTCCCAGTGTGATGATCTCATTTGATACAGAAATATAATCACATTATACATCTTGAGAACACACTTTCCCTCTTTGTTAATCATTTTAGTCCGCTGATTTGCCTTTGGTACTGCATTTTTATAGAGCTGTTGAGTTTAACAGAGGCAAAGGTGACTCAAACACAGCGTGTCCCCTGTGCAGCCCAGCCCCTCTGGTCACTGAGCCAGTGGGGAGGGACCCCCAGAACCCTGAGCTGTTTCCAGCTGGGCTATGATTGATCACCGGTCAAAAATTGTTTCTGATTTCTGCCTGTTCCAACTGGGCTGATCTCTGCTCTTATGTCTGACACAGATTCTGTGTTCTGTAAGTAACACTGAATTCCATTGGATGACATTGTAGGGGAATACTTCGTTTCCCTTATTGAAATGCATAGATGTTCCCATGAGAGCAATAAAGCATTTAAATGCCTTGCTGGAAAAATGGGAAGACAGTATTACAACTGTAAAATTCCTTTATCCTGTTTCTAGGATACTTTTTTTATGGGAAAATACATTTTCACTTATAAATGTTCATCCATCTCCGATGTCCCCAGTCATCATCTCCAATGCACAGATCTGACTATTGTAACTTCCACTAAAATATCTCAGGTGACTGGTTTCTCTGGAGAAAGTAATTAATTTGTCTGCAAACCACTTGTTTATAGGATCAGTGACTCTTGGTTCTGAAAACAGTGGAATTCTCTGGTGGCTTGGTGATGCAGTTGGAATTATTGTCAAGAGGAACAAATGTACAAAGTCAGTAAATCTGTGACTTTGGGCCTGGAGTTTTACACATTTTACCTGGAGTTTAAATCTTTAAGAAACACCCGACAGTAATACCAGTCGTAGCACTTTCAAAGGTGCACACTGAATAACCAGGCATCATTGGTGTTAAAAACACATAGCCTGGATGTAGTTAATATTTATCATGAAAAGTATCTTGGATACTGAGCGCTTGCAGCATTTTAATCTATTCAACAATATATTGGACAATATATATTTATACAGAGTATTGATCATTGAAAATATTTTCCATAATCTCTCTGCAACAGACAGTACCTCCTTAATAAGCCTGGATGATATGTAACTCTTGAGAAATGACTCCCAAATTTGTAATTAGTAGTTTTAAGAAAAATTTCATAGATTGTTTGGAATAGAAGCCTGAAGCAGAGCATGCAGATAACAGAGGCTGTAGGAATGGCTGCCTGCTTTGTTCTCTAGCAGATTAATTTCTGCAGTGGGTACCCAGAGAGCAGGCTGGGGAGTAGGGGGGTGTAAGATACTGTGTGACTCACATTTCAGAGCCCTACAAAGAGCTACTACTACAGTGTGTGAAGGCTTTTCTGGCTACAGATTCTTTTTCTCTCTTTGACCAGTCTTTTTGGATGGACGGGGTGGTGGGGCACTCACACAGCCTTGACAGATCTCCGTGGTTTCCGCCCCTCACAGAGTCCCCTGGCAAAGCCCCTGGCAGGGTCTGCACCGTTTGTTCCTCCGAGTTGAGTGTTCCAGTGCTGAGCATGGGGGTAGATGTGGTCTCTTAGGTTGCAGACCCAGAGAATTAATGGGAAAATGAAAAGAGCCTGATCCAAAGTCCTTTTTTCTCGGGTTTTATTTTTTTAGTCCATTTCCATTGATTTCAATGGACCGTGAGTCAGATCCATACTGCCTGTTACATGGTGTGTTGGCCCAGGACTAACAAGACTGCAGATATTTCTTCCTTTGAAGTCATTGGCCAAGGCATTCACATAAATCATGTATTTTATTGAAACTGCAATTAAAACAAATCAGGCTTAATGCAGACTGAAAGCCCCAGAATTAGTGTACAGGTGAGCATGGAGGGAAAGGCACAAGCTTAGCCATCCTTCCAAGCAAAACTGAGGGAAGAACTGTGTATATAATCGAACAGCATGTGAATATTAATGCAAAAAATCCTCTGAGTCCCCAGTTCCCTGATGCAATTATTTTCTATTCACATTAATTGTTCCTAACAGATGACACTAATGACTTTGAGTTAAAATGTGTGCAGAGGAGGCCTTCAGCAGATCAATGCTGGTTAAAAATAGGGTCACTTTTGCAATCATTCATGCAAGGTGTAACAGCTCGTAAATAAAACAACATTAACATATTGATTGATTTATAAATGTTAATTTTGTAGTTCATTTTTATGCCTTTTCCCTGAAACCTGTCAAACTCTATGGATAATGGTGGGACTCATGTTCATTTGTTATTGTTGTGTGTGAAGTAATGATAAGTTGCAAAGCAGTGACTAGAAGAAAAAGTAGAGTTTGTTTTGGATGAAGAATGATCTGTCCTCCAGACAGGAAGTCTTGGACAAAGTAAGCACAAAGAGCAACATTTCAAATTAGAGCAAATCCTCTTTTACCTCAGGCTCTTCATTTCCCTTGAAATTTAACAGCAGAGTTTGGATTTTTAAAAATGCTGATCTGCTGCAAATCTGACAAATGCTTATGCTTTGCTCCTTCCCTTCTGCCCCCCCCAGAAACTCCATTCACGCATCTTGGACCTCTCATCTGGGGATTTGCTTTCAGAAGTAGAACGAAACCGAAGCCTGGTGCAAGCTCGAAGTGCTGATGCTCAGATGCACGTGAGTGTTTGTGCTGCCCTTGTAGCCCTCATCTGGAACCTCCTCTTCGCCTCTGAAGTCTGGTGTCAGGGAAGAGCCATAAAGCTGATCTCTGAATTGAAACACTGTTGAGGCAGATAACAATACTTTTTACTTCCTTCTGTTCTCTTAAATTCAATATTGTGTCCTCGGCTGATAGAGTGAGCAGATAGTGTCACTGTGTGCAAAAAAAGCGTAAATCTTAGCAATGTCCCCGATACACCTTTTTGGGTATTGATTACATCTCAGAATCTCTGAGAAATGGTCAAGGAGCTTTTTATTAAAGCCCATGCCCCCGTATTATTCATCCCACTTTTATGATATATTATGTATGAACTTTTAAAAATTCATGGGCTCTGCATTTTTTTTTCAGACGGAGTGAGCTTTGTGCTTATTTGGCAAAACGTTCGCCAGCGTGGCTTTCATGTTTCATTGTCAAAGAGAAAAGTAGCTTAAAAAACAAAAATCACATACAGGGAAACAAAGAGTACAAGAACAGAACATTGAACCTGCGTGTGCCTTTGATCTTGAAGTATAGTAGTGTCAACAAAAATGTAATCTCCCTTGTAATACCTACTTTAATGAAAAGGCATTGTTTCAAAGGGTCACAAAAATGCTAACAACCCTTTGCATTATATTTAATTAAGCCTTCAGGTTAAGTTGCTCTAATATGGAGTTTTGTGTCTTTAATGGTCTGATTATTTCAATTTTCTCTGATTTCTAGTGAAAATTACATTTTTAAACTGTAATACTACATTCGGGCCTTTTTACTCCAATTTCGTTTGAGGTAATGACTAAAGAGTCATGACTACAAAAAATTAAAATTTCACCATGTCAGTTAATAGACCCATATGCAAGTTAAATGGATTTAATTAATGCATCATAAACATGCTATTCAAAGTACTTTCTTGGATAATTTAGAGAATAAAGGCAAATTGCAGGGGAAAACTCTACTCTGTTAAGTGATCTGAATGCAATCTAGAAATTGAGTAGATATCCTACTTCATAATCTGGAGTGACATGATATTTTTTGCACATTTTCTCCTCTCTTAAAGATGATTACAGTAATATACTGTTCTTTTGCTTTACTTAGCTCCATTTTTCCCACTGCTGAAACTGTAGGACCAAATGCCTTTCTCCTGTCTTAGGTGCAAAGGAAACAAAGTGAGAGGATGGAGAGGCTCTCAGACTTGCTGAAGATGACAGGAAGGCCATACTTGTCACTGTGCTGTGATCTCTTTCCTTCTACAGGAGATTCTTAAAGGATTTAGAGGCATCCTTCCCTTGAATGTTGTGATGGCTGGGACACAGCCCAGTATGAAGGGCAGGAATTCCACATGACGTGTTTTCCCAGTGCCAGAGCTGAAATGCAGAGGGATAGACAGAACAAGCAGCTGCTGCCGTTGGCCTCTGTACAGTCACCCTCACCAGGAGTGACACTGCCACAGCTGAGGAAGCTGATGGCAGGGGGTCTCCCAGGGGAACCACAATGTCAGAAATAAAGACTAATTTGTCTTAACAAAGCGAGAGAGTCTGCTTCAGAGCCAAAAACACAGGCATCAGCCTGCCTCTGATGCTGAAAGGTGTATTCTTCCCAGAGCCACTGGATTTAAAGCTGTTCCTCCTGCATCCATTTGACTTCCTAGGAGAACATGTACCAATAATTCCCAGAGGTGAAATGTGTTCTTGGTGCCTCTGAATGATTTTCCCATTCATAGGTTTTGCCTGTGACAAAGAATAATGATTTGCCCTGTAGTTACGTTTGTCAAAAGCAGAACATTATGATGTCAGCTGAGCGATGAACAGCTGTGCTGATGAACTCCTCAGCAGTGAAAATTCTGCTCTCTCCCATTCAGCTGAAAAAAGGTTCAACCCCAGTAGTAATAAATGTGAGGAACATGGGGGAATAAATGGAGGAAATTAGCAGAAGGCCAACAAACTTGTCAGTGCATGAGAAGTGCCTACAAATTGAGTGTTGTTCCAGAGATTTCCATAAGAAGCTGTGTCTAGGGCATACACAGCCTTGATAATTGTTTTATGGATTCAATAACTTTAGATTTCTTGTTTCTTCATGAGTGTAAAGATAAATTCTTCATTTAAGGAAAATTAATTTGAGGTATATCTACATACAAAAATCAATAAATACTGTTTCAGTTTGCCTTAATGAAATCCAAAGGGAAGTTTTGTGAAACGGAGGCACAGAATCATAGATTCACTTTGGATGGAAAAGACCTTTATGATTAAGATCATCAAATCCAACCTTTCACCCCCCGCTGGGTGGAAAGGTCCCTTAAGATCATGGAGTCCAGCTATTAACCCAGCAGTGCCAATCCCACCACTAAACCGTGTCCCCAAGTGCCACATCTATACAGCTTTTAAATCTCTCCAGGGATGGTGACTCAACCACTTCCCTGCTCCATTGCTTGACAACTCTTTTAGTGAAGGAATTTTTCTTAATATCTGATCTAAACGTCCCCTGGAACAACTCGAGGCTGTTTTCTTTTGTCCTATCAGTTTCTACTTGGGAGAGGAGACTGACCCCCACCTCATTACAACCTCTTTTCATGTAGTCATGTCTGGTGTTCCTGGTAATTAAAAAGATGTCTGATTCTGTAAGGAAACTGGAGAATAGTGCAAGCACTTAACACTAAAGAAGCTCTAATGCTGTTAGGCTCAAGAGTATTAGTTTGAAAACAAATTAAAGGCATCCTAGCTACTCCTACAGAGGTTTAATATTTTACCTAAAGTGCTATCTACTCTTCATTACTCTCTTCCTCAAAGCTGGCACTTAGTCACAGTCAGCTGAAATTGCATTTGGAGAGGGGCGATAACTACACAAGTACTAAAGGCAGCCATAAAGTGTCAATAAATTGCATAAGCAAGAGGCTTCAGCTGTCTGCGAGCGACACGAAGATGGATTGTCCTACGTCAGAGAGTTTCTTAGACAAAGCTTTGAACTAGATAGGAAACCAAAATTAGACTGTAATGGAGAGATTCCATTCTCAGTGGACATTCTGCTCGGGATACTAAATTAATTTACCTTGTCCAGGGTGTGCAGCCTCATCTGTTACATTGTGGGGCTATAATGCAGTTGTCAAGATGTACTTGTATTCTTATAACTTTGTTTTCTGTATCTTACCAGCACACGCTGCTTATGTATGAAGCATAATTCAAATAGACTCAGAATAATCTTTACCATAAGAAGAGCAGAATACTAGTTCAAGAATAAAGAAGAAAATATTGAGGATTGTGGATATTTTTCCCCTGACAAATGAAATTGTTAGCAATTTTTAATTTAGTTCTCTGTATTAAATGTAGCAGATGCTAAATTGCATGAGAGGGAGGTGTAAGTGGCTTACTTGCCTTTTCTTTGCCATTCTTAATCAAGGGGAAGTTAAATGATTTTCCACCCATAAGATATTTCTATTTCTTCTCATATTTTAGGAATGCCAGCAGAATGTGAAATCCAGCATACCTGTCTTGAAATGCCAGAGTCAATTAAATATGACAGGTTCTAGCCGCCTGTATCCCCGGAGCAGCTGCAGTAGCAGTGAACTCTCCCTCTCAAGCGCTTGCAGTGAATATTCCAGTGGTTCCTCCTATACTTGGAATGATGGAAAGACAAGCAAAAGGGTAAATCAAATTAATTTTCTTCGTGTATTAGTTTAAGTTAATCTGAAACAAGATTAACTGAAAAGCTGCTGTCAGAAGTTTTTTACTTTCCTCTCTTTTATATTGAAAACAGTTGTCACTAAGCTGTTACCCCCCATTTAACTTTTTTAGCGATTCCTTAATCACTCCAGTTTGCTTACAGTCTTCTCATTTGTTCTGACATTTATTCTGCCTTTCATAGTCCAAACTGCTCTTCTTCTTTATCTTAATCCTTCCATTCATATTGTTCTTCCTACAGGTTTTAATGCACTGCAGCCTTCACACCACTGTGAAATCCTTTATTAAAAAAGAACTTTGCTATAAATAGCAAAGAATGGAACGCAATGCCCTTATGCAACTCCTGTATCTCTTTACCAAAATGATAACACTTTTTTTGACAGCACTTGTGAGTAACACGAGTGATTTTTATTTTATTTTGACAGTCATCCGTGAGATGGGATAAAAGAATAAGCATTGGTTCTTCGCTCCCAAGCAACCTCTCAAGTCCTGCAGATGATCTACCTCCAACTCGTATCAAGGAAAACCATATCTTAGAAGGGCTGAAGAAACTGCAGAAGCAAAAAAAATTTCTTGAACCACCTTCAGTAATATCAAAATGGGGTTACAAAGATTGCATGAACTCCAACGAAGGAATATATTCCCCTGGAATTAAATGTGGCAGCCATAATGAACAGACTCATTGTAAGCCAATGGAAATGGGAAGTATTTGCATTGAACACAACAAAACTTTCTCTTATGATTCAGATTCACATGATGATGCAGATGATGACTCTTCATCCTTACTGTTGCTGCAGGAAGTACCAAGCAAAGACTGCAGGACCTATTGTAGCAAATTAACTCATAGCATTTCTGACAGTCTCTTTGACTGGGATCCTAACAGGAAACATTTGCCAGAAAGAAGTTCATTTTTTAATTCAAAGGAAAGACCTGAAAAATTGACTAGTTTTGTCAGTGGATTTCAGGCAGAAGTAAAATCATGCACCAGAGAAAAGCTGCCTGAGTTACAGTTAAATCAAAGCCATTCTAATATGGGCTGGAAGGACTTTAATTTTCAACTTTCAGACACTGATGACAATGAAGTCTTGGATGAATTGCATATAGAAAGCAGTGATGAGAAAAGTCCATCAGATTTATTAGCAACTCCCTTTCCTGAGAAGTACACAAAGACCTCTGACTTGCTCAGAGTCACAGAGAATTCTCAATTTGTATCTACTGACAAAGAAGAGAACCAGATACCTGTTCACTCAGACATTAGGCTGAAGACATGTAATTTCGTTAAACAACAAAAGGTTATAAAAAAGACCTCTTCTGAAGAGTGCATTACAGTAATATATGATGCTAAGGATGGTGAGCCAATTGAATTCAGCTCACGTCAGACTGGAGTTGTCACTGTAACAAGAAATGAGATTTCAATCAACCAGCCACAAACTACGTCCAGTGCAGAATACACTGAACTTATACCTCAGGGAAGAACTGATTTGCAGCCAGGACCCAATGCTAGAAACTGCACTGCTTTAGAAAGACAGGAAGATGAAACTGGGAAAAATACTCTTGAAGATAATACAGGGAATAAAAACACAGTTGTCCCCCTGACCCGCGGTGAATCTTCACACTGTGGAAGAGTGACGCAGCAAAATACTTCACGACAAAGACTAGTGAAGCCAGTGTATGATGCATCATACAAGGCAAATTCAAGCTCCACTGTGCATGCAGGAATCAATCAAAAACCAAATGTAACTAAAATACCCAGCAGAGGTAAATTTTCTCCCCAAAAAACTGTGATGACTGAGAGTGGGGAGGCACCTGTAGCTCTGTCAGTGGGCCCCACAGCCCTTGAGAAATCACCTGCTCTGCCACCTGTAAAGCTTTCAAGATTCAAAAAGGCCCAGAGCCCACCTCGTCATTTTGACTCGAAAGTCGACTTTCAGGTTCCAAAGCCCCTTGCCCACCCCCTGCCCGACTTGAAACGTCCAGGCAGAGGGGATGGGTCAAAGTATCCAAAGAGTCAGAGTCCAGCATCACCACTGTTGCCTCAGCACCTTATCGAGCCCAGTAGCTATGGGGAACCTCCAACCAGAGACTTTCATTGTGATTTAGCTACTGTAGAAGCCCGGTCTCCGTCCCCACCCCTTCCTCCAGGCAGGTCAACGTCACTGTTGATTCGGCCTAATTATGCAAATTCTCCACCTCTAGCGGTAAAGTTAGGAGGAGCTGGTCCCACTGAAACAGCCAAAAATATACTGAAATCATCTCCATTAAAAGGAGCTGTGAACTCTGGCTTTCATAATCAATCTAGTCATGAAATGCAAGCAAAAAATGTATCTTCTGGGGCCAAAATTGAATTAACTTACCTTCAAGAAAATGCAGAAGGAATTATGCAAAATAAATGCTCATCTCAGCAATCCCACAGTGAGTGCCAAGGACTTTCCAAAGTTTCCACAAAGCAAGTCTGCCCAAAAAACCCTAATCAGCTGGGTCTCCACAGGAATCGTGAATATTCCAGCACAGATTTTCAAACAGCCAGGTCCTTTTCGCTAGGTTGTCCATCATTGGAAACAACTTCTTCACAAGACACATATTCCAGCAAAAACAATATTTCCAGTGACAGTGGGGCGGATCAGCTACAAAAGATGCCAAACATTCTCCCCACAACTCCTCAATGTCATACAACAAGCACAAGTGAGCCTTTGCTATCTCAGGTAAACAATTTCCCGTCAACACTGTTTCATGCCGGTGATGCTGCACATGCCTCTCAAAACTCTAATGAGAGAGGAATGAAAACTCGTCTCCCTGTGGGACTGAAATTATTTGTCAAATCTCCCCAGCTTCTCCACAAGAGCTCTACTGTACCAGGGAAGCAGGAAAAAGACAGTATAAATGCAGCTTCCAAAAGTAATGTGAGTTCCAGTAAGCACAAGCACAGTGAGTCTGTGTGTGTAACCGCCAAAGGTGCAACGGATGCGGAATTAAAGGACTCCAAGTCTGATACTGAAGTAAAAAATAATTTTGCTGTGGGACTTAGTATGGATACAGCATCAGCTCATTCACATGAAAACTGCAACTTGGTGGTAGACAGAGGAGATGGATTAGAAAACAAATTAGTTAAGAGGTCTGTTTCTTCTAGCAACAAGTCACACTTGAAGCCAGCTCTGGGCATGAACGGAGCGAAAGCTCGTAGTCAGAGCTTCAGCGTTCACACGGGGGAGAAGCCATCTGCCCCTGTGACAGAAGGTGTTGGGAAAGTACGGACTCAGATTATTACAAACACTTCTGACAGAGGGAATTCTCTAACAAGGCAGAACTCAGCCATGGAAGGGCTTCAAATCAAGGCTGTTCCTGGGTCAGCAGTGACACCAGAGACTCTTTTATATACCACTAAACCCACAGAAAATTCTTATCCTAGACAAGGCTCCCTTGGAAATATGAGTAGTTGCAATAGCCAGCATGGAAGCCCAAGCAAACTGCCCTTGAGATCATCTCAAAAAGTAGACCTGTTTCACAATGCTTCAAAATGTGAGGGAAACAAACCATTTTCTCAGAAAGATGCACGCAGTCTATCTGTGCAGAGTGAGAAAAGCACTGAAAGCTTTAAGCATGAAGCTCTAGGTAAAAAAAGTGTTCTGTCAGCGGAATTGGAGTTAGAAGCATCGGCTACTGTATCTTCCAAACAAATTTTGTCCTTCCAAAGCTTTGATGGAGTAAAGTGTCCTCATAAACTGGAAGCAACAAAGTCACGAAGACAGCAAATGTCTTTACAATTAGCAGAAACCTCTGAGAAGGTTAATGATCTGTTGAGTTCACCATCGCTGCAACCTACAATAGAGGAGAAAGTCATGTTATGCATTCAAGAAAATGTGCAAAAGGGTCAGGGACAAACCAAATCCCCCACTGTGGAGACTAAACAAAAGACTGGGCCTTCTATAGCCAGTTGGTTTGGCTTCCGAAAGAGTAAACTCCCAGCCCTGAGTAGCAGGAAAACTGATGTTCCTAAAACTAAAGTGGAAAAAAAGGATGCAAAAGTTTCAGGATTTGGAATTAAGCAGGCAAAATTAGAGAGAAGAAAAGAAAAAAAGAAAACTGAACAGCACTATGAAATAGAAAATGAAATTAACAGGAAAACGGACAACGGTGACATTTTAGCCATGGAGAGCAAAATTATGAAGCCTTCCCAAGACCCTCCTGGTGAGATTGAGTGTGAACAAGTCAGAGGTCCCACCATAGCTGCCTACTCACCAAAAGACGGTTTTATGAGAGAGCTTTTAAACAGGTAAAACTCCAGAACACAATTTGGGATGTGTTGATGTCCCTGTAGCTTTACAGATATCCAGATGCGAAGTTCGATGTATGTTCTTTTCGTGCTAAGAATGCACAGTAGCAAACAGTAGGTGCACAGCTGGGACTTTAATCTCTACAGGAAAAAACCAAAACATTAACAATGCGATGATAATTTTGTTCATGTTACTTTGTTAACCAAACCACTGGTCTTTGAAATTAAAGATAGGCGAGTTACATCCAAGCTGATAATTCAAATTATTCCAGAAATCAAGAATCTAGGCAGACGGTGTGTAAAGATAGAGGGTAATTAGGTACATGTTTTAATATATTCCATCTTCCTATACTGTAACCAGAAAACACATATTTGGTAACTTGTCAGAATTAATTACATTTCTAGCTATCACTACCTTTGGTCACAGAAGAACTTAGCAATTGGTATATTGTGTTTTCACGTTTGCCCCACAGCAGTCCCAAATACAATATAAATCATTATATGTGAAAGGCTAAATTGATATACTACCTGAAATTGCAAGTGACAGGTTTGATCAAGGCTAGTTAGAAACATTTATCACTCAAAGGTCTAGAGACAGAAAGATACAGAGAGGTTACTTTAAACATTAAAGGAATGGGAAAGTAGAGTGATTGAAGAAGGGCAATGCAATTTATCAGAGGAATCACTCTCTACCTGCAGAGTTGATAAGAAAGCAGCTCAGCAGACAGAAAGTGGATCAAATAATGTTTCCTACAGGAGTGTGTCGAAGGGCAGCTCCCAGGGCTCCTCTCTTCACGGCAACTCTATCAGCTCTCAAGGAAACCACAAGAAAAACAGCAACACAAAAGCTGATATGGAAATGCAGAATCAGACCCTGGTAAGTGCTTCAGTACATGAAAACATTATTACCTTCTTTTTAACTTCCAGATGTGTTTCTTTTTGGCATTGCAGGCAAACAGGATAATAACTGTTTATATATAAGATAGAAAGATTTTGTGTAGCTAGAGGATTGTGAATTAATACAAAAGTTGGCAGCTTGACTATAGGCCACATTATACAGATAGTCATGAAGATCCTACTGCTTCCGCTGGCAATTCAATTCCAGTGAAGATACATGCACAGTGATGCTATAATAATACTGTAGTAGAGTGAAATAATAGGACCATTTTTTTTAAAATTTTTTTTTCCCCTGTCCCTGAAAATTGCATGCCAGTATGGAACATTCCTCTGAACATTACAGAAGTCATTAAGCCTAAGAGGTGCATGGCTGATGTGGAAAAGGCAAAGTATTTGACCCCATTTGGGAATATTTGCCATTTAAGAAGGAATGTTCCAAAGCAAAAACATACATTGGACCTGCATCTCTCATTGTGCCTTTAAAAATCTCTCTGTTAATGGCCTGTAGTTAGTTTTATTCTGCAGTAAGGGACTAACAGTACCTGATAATTTAAGTTACCCAGAGAGAAGAAATGTTGCAATGTAGAAGAAAAATCATCTTATTTTCTGTTAGCTGCTAGATTCTGATTCTGGACTAACTTTACTGCATTGAGAAGTGTTCATACAGAGTCCAGGATTGTAACCTAAAGTCAGGCTGAAGGGGTGCCCTTCCTGGTGAAGCTTCTTTTAATTAACCTTAGAGTTTAATGAGCAATGTCTTGCCTTTAAAAAGCAAGGGCCTTTCCCAGGTTGTTTTAAAGTCCAGCACGAGGAGAACAGAGATGCTATAACCCTACCGCATTTTTTTCTCATTCCTGAGGTAGCTGTCTTGTCCATATTATTATTATTATTATTATTATTAACCATAACCACAATTTTAACAGTCTGGAAACGTGTGCCAAATATAATACTTACTGTGAAGCTGAGGCTGTTACTTTTGTTGTTCTGATAGAAATGAGTTGCTGAAGTGCAGCACATACAACTATTTCATCTGAGGGAATCTGAAATACAAATTCTCTGGGAACATTGCAAAAAGCTTCTTAATGGGAGCTGAAAAAACTCAGTTTAGGGCTGATGTTTAAGATGCTTGAGGTCAAGGCATTCCATACATGGTTTCAAATTCAGGCAAATATTTTTTTTTTCTTTTTTTTACTTTAATGCAGATGTCTTTCCTGAGAACATCTGCAAGGTCATTTCTTTAAAACTTACAGGGAACATATGCAAAATGAATGTGTTTGAAAACTTTCCTCCTGACTCCTCTGGTATCATCTCTTCTTTGAAAATGTAGATGTCTCCTGCATTATAAAACCACAAATTATAAGCATATCTAAGGCTGTCCTTGTAGTGTCACTGAAAGGAAGGAGAGAGAATGAAAGTCTGGAAATGTGCAATATGCAGGAAATTCAATCCAACTGATCTAGAACTTAGATAGCAGAGCAGAGCCCCTTATCAGAGCCACTCAGTTTAACTATGCCCCATTTAATATGGTCCTGACAGCTTAGGGTATATCTTCACTTCACAGAAGTACAAAAATCTCTACGCATTGCTTCTACAATTTCTTTCTAACTTATTATTTTCTAATGCTGCAATAATTTGCTGTGCTTTTTGTCTGTCATTTTGTGAAGTCTTTCTAAATGCTGCAATAATAGTCTTTTAAGTATATCTTCAAGAAACACACTTCATTTTTTGAGGGAACTACAAAGATTGTCCTTAATGTACATAAATAATGGAGATATGCTAATTATGCTATTTAGTTTTTAAGGACATGTTAGTCATGGTGAAAAGGCATTACTTCTGCTACACCATACACTCTTTTGTTAGCAGAGAAACAAAGTGGTTTTGTATTGGTTTTGAAGATTAAGTTACATTTATATGTTTCATTTTTTTGAGTTTCGTATTGTGTTTACTGTGGCACTTAATTCCTGAAAGAAATATCTAGTGCCAAAAGACTGAGGACATCTAGAATAATGAGATTTAAAATGTGCTTACGGTTATTAATGCTAACTTATGAAAGAGATATACCTTGAGATTCCTCAATATGTGATATTTCATCTTGTCCTCCAAACTTCTAAAAGAAAAACAATGCAAAGTCTTTAAATTCAAAGTTCATGAATCTTATTACTATCATTTCCAGTTATTCTTTGGTGTCTGCTTACTTTGAAGCAGATTGCAAAGGGCTGGGAGATAGCTGTGACTGAAAACAGTCGCATGCAGTAGAGTGGCCTGTTGTGCATTTTTTTGCTCATAAAAAGACAAAATTAATGCTTTTGGAGAAAACAGCATAAATCTTTTGAAAAGCCCTAAACCAGGAAGATTTCTTTTCTTTTCTGAACAATGCAAAGTGCACTCAGTCTTACGGTTCAGTGCAGAAGCTGCTGTATTTCCAAGCTGCTTATCAGATATATACTGCTGCTTTAAATCCTGGCCAGAACCGTTTTTAACATTAATTTTCTAGCAAGTTTTTTTTTCCTTTAAAAGCTATTTAATTTTTGATGATTAAGTCACTTTTCTTATGATGTGCCAGGTAAAGGCTTGAGGCACTGTTATGCCATAACATATGCACCGATTAGCTCTGATTTCTGTTCATGCAAAGAATGTTATTGCTGGACTTCCACTGAATTTATGGAAAAAGCAATGCTCTACCAGTGGTGGCCTTGTGCATTCACCTTCAGAGGGATACACTTCCCGTTAGCGTTCATCAAAAAAGCACTTTGCTCTAAAGGCCAGCCAGCAGAAATACATAACACTTTAGCCTACACCAAGGATATTCCACATTCTCCAGTGTTTTTCACGTCCTTGGCTGGAGCTTAAGGTGAGATACAATCATTTTTGTGCTGCGCTGCTTCATTTCATCTTTGTGATTTTATTACAGCCCTGTGTGATTTAGAGCAGCCACGGGCTTCACTTTGTGTGGTGGAAGTGTGGCAGCAAAGCCGAGACGCCAGGAGTTTTGCGTCGCGCTCCGTGTGCGCAGGCTGTGTGTTTGGGGAACACCCAGGCATCCATCGCAGTACTGTCAAATGTCACAGCAGCACTTGGCCGTGCACCCTGCAAATGTGAGAAACTGTTCCACCCGGAACTGGGTGCCAAATGATCACTCGCCTCCTCATTTTCCATAGCCTGAAGAGAGGCATTTCGGAAGAAAGGAAAGATGTAATCAAATCCCTAGGATTAAGAGATGATAAATGCACTTTTACAAATCTAGAGAGCGAGTCTTTTTGGTGTCGTACTTAGGCTGGTCACAAGAGGTCAATAGGGCTACTTGTGTAACCCAGCAAGCAGGATTTGCACTGTGATCGAAGATATGTCATGCAAATGATGATAAATTCCAGTGGTTTGGATTACAAAATGTGCTCTTGTTATTGTGAGTGTGCTGTAGGCAGTTTTAAACAACAGAGACTGATTAGCAAATAATTTAAGACCCCTGAGACAGTAAAAGCAATTTTATCTGTGATGCTGCCTTTCCTCCTTGCATCACCCTGGAAGTATCTTTATTCCTGTTTGATTTATGTAGTATGGCAGAAAAATATGTCCCTGGACCTGAATTTTGGCCACTGATGGCACATGATGGAGGGGGATTTCACTTCATGCTAGGGAGATTCTCAGATTATCTGTCCACTTGGAAAATAGGAGTGCAGAATAACAGGGCAAAGATACATCTTTGTCTGAAAAAACCCAAAGTATCTCAGGGGTTTGAATAACACAAACTTCAATACCACATCCAGGCTCTTAGACTGCACTGCATTCTTAAATGAATTTTTTCTCTCTGTCTAGCTAATAAATGCTTTTAAAGAGAGGTGGAAATAAAAACGCCGAAGTTCAGTGTTTGCAAACTGAACTAAAGAGATACCACACCATATATTAAGTTTTTATTTTGAAGAAGTGCATCTTCCAAGGGTATTTTTCACTGCTGCATATTGTGATTTTGAATGAAATTCAAGTTTTTATCATCAGATATCATTCATAGAATAAGACAGGTTAAATATTCCACTCTTAGCTGCCATGTAACTTTACTCTGATTTATTTCTGAACAATATTCTGTGGTTGTCATGAAGCAACATAAACAGAGTCACAGATGTTCTTCACTTTTGTTGTTGCACTATGTACAGGCTAAAGTAGTCACAGAAAACCTGCAAGAAGAAGAGGAGGACACCATGACAAGGACTACATGTCAGAGTCATGTGATAGGTACAAAATTATATTTTACACTGGATTTTATTGCTGTCAGTTCTTGGGAAAAAGACATGTTTAATTCTCATTACTTTATTTGTTTGCCCCCTTATGTCAGCTTTAGCCTTCATTTAGCTCCTGGATAGCCAGATTTCATCGAATGCATGAGGTGATTACGCACCATTACCATTGTGGGCAATGTAATGCTTGACTGGAGTGCCTTGGGATCTGGTTATGAAAGATCATTTCAGCCTCCAAGACTAGTGGGTTACCTAAGGGTTGTTGTGCATGACACTTTCATGGGAGTAATACTGACATACTGTAACTCTGTCATCTGGCCTTGAATTAGTAAAATTCAGAATTAAATTTAAGTAGCAGAATAATTTCTGTGATAAACTAAACCACAAGGAGTAGCAAACAGGTGTCTGTTCAGAAGATGTTAAAGCTGTTATTGAAAATAAAGTTGCCTTTGCTGTAGAAGGGGAGCACCATCCACCCTGCCTCATGACTGGCATGTACTAATTTTCAATCTCAGTACGTGTAAAAATATCTAATAGGCAATGGAGGACAAACCAGAAGTCTGAGGTTTGTATTAGAGCAGTGTGTCACCAATATAAGGAACTGGCTGAACAAGAACAATTCACCTTTAGAAAAATTTCCCTTTGCAGGTAGAGACTGCAGTAAAAAATTTCATTAAAAAGTTAAAATCTGATTCCATGTTTTCTAGCCAGAATCTCTTTCATTTCACTAGTACTGCCAACCCAGCAAGTCCAAACAGAGGTATCATGTCAAAACACATTTCTTTTGGGGGCAGTAGGAAAATGTTTGCATGCTTTGTTGACTTGTACAGCCCTTTCAGTCCAAATTCAGACAAATAAACTCTGGCTGTGTTACCTGAAGGAAAGATCCCTAAACTCTTCCCTCTCTGAGAACTCAGCCGTAGCCTGGCTGCATGACAGCAACTGAATAACAAGAACTTTGTACGATGTGAGACTCTGAGGGCATTCTAGCCCTGCAAATGGAAATACATGGCTCTCATTCTGTGCATAAAGGACTTGTTTTCTGTCACCAGAAATTGCCTAGCAGAGAATACCTCACCTAAGATCGTTCAAAATTATTTTTCCTCATACTGAAATAATTACTTTGCCTGCATCCCAAAAATTCTCAAAACTTTTACTTTGAATTATGTGAAATGTTTCAATTTTTTAATCTAGATATAGAAAAAGAAAAAAAAAAAAATTGCCCAGCTTTTTTCCTAAGAAGACTCCAGAGCATGCTTGGTGTTCAGCAGTGTAATTGGTGGTTGTGGCTGAGGCCTAATTATTATTTGTTATTTCAATATTTTATTTGTTATTAGGTCCTGTAATACATTATGCTGCTGGCTTTTGAGAGTCTTCATATTTTGGTCTTCCCACAGGCACCAAATCCGAGTCTCTGACAGGACATAGTGGTTATGGAGCAGGTTGTCAGATGCTTTTAAAATTCCTTGATAGAGGTTCTGGCATTTCTCTGATACAAAAGTTTTCAAAGAAAGATACTGATTTTTTTTCCTGCTGAAACTCTGTGCATCCACAGCCTCTCTCACTAACTTGTTCCATGGCCTCACCACCCTTATAGTAAAGAATCTCTTACTAAACCCACTCTCCATCAGCTAAAAGCCATTCCCCCTTGTTTCCCCAGAAAACAAAGTTCACTGTGGGTTTTTAGCTGCATTTTAATGCATTTATTCTACTGGGTTTGATCAAAACAGAGCTGAATGTATAGAAGATGTAGAAAGGCTATGATTAAGCAGGGAAAATGTTTTTTATATGGCAGGAAAAACACATGTTGCTGTCGTTGTCACTAAAATAACTGAGCTGACATCAGTCCTGCCCAGCTAACTAATAAACAAGATACTAATGACAGTCTTCTGGGCAGGTGTCATGTGAGACAATTCTGGTTCATCACGTTCTAATAGTGAGATATTCCTAGGTGGAATCAAAAAACACGTAAAATACCAGTTGCTAGGTTTTTAATTGTCATATGCTGATCTAAACCAATTTAAGTATTTTGCTGGCTCTTCAGATTTGCTCAGTTGAAAGAAAGCAACAATGCCCAGTTATATTCAATTCCCTCCTCATATACTTATATCCCAGGAGCACATGACCATTCCATATGAAGCAGTCATTTATATTGTGCTATGTTGTTCTTCAAAATATATTTAAACCATTTTGAAATTTTTTTTTAAATATGTTACACCCCGGATGCCTTTGCTGTAGTGTCGGTGAGGAAGCCAAACGTGGCCCTGGCAGCACAGTGCTCCCACTCCCACAGACAGCAGACCTGAGGATCCATGAGTATCCCTTTGAGGTCCAGTCATCTTCAGAGCTCTTTCCTCAAGCCCTTTGCAATAAAGTAGTTGTGTTTTGAAAGAGGGATGAAGTGGAAAATGCTAAAGTACCTAGTAAGAGGAAGGACATGATGAAAAGGTTGACTTCCCCTTCATGTCATGACAGACTCCCCAGCTCAGACAGGTACAGCAGGGCATTCAAGTATTCCTATAAATAAAATTCCTTTATTGAATGCACAGATGATGTGTCAAGCTCCTGACAGTATAGTTCCATGTAAACATAAAAAAAAAAAGGTGCCTTCGTTTTACAAAGAAAAAGAACTCTGTTTCCCCCAAGGGAGTAGAAGTATCATTGTTTGTCTTGAATTTCCCCGTTGTCACAGTGGCCTAAAAACTTACAAGGCAGTTACAGATGACACCTTTACATGCAGGATGTAATAATTGGACATCTTGAAAGGAACAAAGCATTTGTTAAAAAGTTCAATGTTTCATATTTCAAGTACTGTTTCAAATTAGCAGCTACTCCTGCAAAAGTGTGATTGTATTAATTATAACGCATTAAGAATTTTTGTTGATAAACAGCTTGAAGAGAAAAGTCAAAAATCCATGGCACAAGCAAACAATTGCTACTTAATGAAGAATTCCTTTATTGCAGACAACTTCCCATGGGAATACTAGGATATGCAGCAACAATATTTTTGGGTATACACAAATTAACAGGCTGTTTTCTTTTTTGGGAATATATCTGTAATGAGCAGGAAATTTAGTCATAATTAATCATATCATTCTTCAGTGTTGGTATGAACCTCTGCTGAGGCTGAAGGGAAAGACTGAATGTGCCATTTTCTCAATGATTTATCAAACCCCAGCTTGAAAGTTGCATGATGATAAATTTTCTGGGTCCAGTTTCCTTTTCTCTTTGTTACTCAAAATGGGTGGCAAATTTGCTAGTGGAGCAAGTCAGCATGGAATAAGTTTTTTGCTAATGATATACTCAAGCTTCACACAAAACACAGCCTCAGCATAAATAGTCTGATGAGAAGTGTCTGAGAAAGTTTCAAGTGTATTCTTAAATTTATACTCAGGTTTCAATGCAAAGAAAGAGGGTTTCTTTTTTTGTCACAGATATTTCTATGTGTGGATATGTTTATTCCCCATAGTGGATTTCCAGCAGTCATTCCATCCTTAGCAACATAAGTGAATCAAACAAACACTTCTGGTCTAAAGCACTGAAATTCAGGGAGTACATGAAAGCATGGACTGTTCATCTAAAGAAATTGCTTTATTGAACTGGAAAGCTTATGATTTCAAATGTTATATTTAATATGTCACTGATTGAGCTAAAAGGCCAGATTCATTGTTCAGTAAAAGCCTGTTGAGTTTTGACATCCGGGGCATCACTGCAGGTAGATTTTTGTCGTCAAAATAACATCACTGGTAAAACTAAAATAGATTGTAACAATCTGAATAGACCTGCAGTTTGCTTGTGGGCTGTCTAGAGAGCAAATACTTGATAACAGGAGAACTGGTAGTAGCAATCCAAAATACATCTGGGTGTTACTGGTACTGCCTGCTGCACTGGAAGCACAAGGTGCTTCCTACTGAAGTTGTGTGGGGAATTAAATCCCTGAGGCAGGCTGGGGTTAGACCCTACAGCAGAATGATTCACAGTTCCTGGAAAGAAATTACCTAACTGGGCATTGACCCCTGTTGTTTGTTTGGAGAATTTCAAGTGAAATTCAGAGGTGGACAAAGATTATGAAGATAAAAGTAGCCAGATTTTTTTGAAACTTTGAAGAAGGACTTGGAACTAATTTTTGTCAAATTTTCATTAGAGGCCCAGGTCAGTTGTTCAAAATGGATTCATCCAGTGTTAAATGGGAACCTTGTAGATAATACAGAGCAAATTCCTTCAGAGACTTGAAAGGGTTTTGAAAAGTCTCTGGCTGGGTAGAGGGCTGGTCTTCCACACTATCAAAACAACATTAAAAGTGTACTGTAGTCTTTGCTGCTTTGTGCCAGAACAAAAACACACACTGAGGTCAAGGGATTCTTTTGTAGCTCTGCTGTAGCCCAGCTCTCAATTCCATTAAAGTTCTTGATAATCATCTGCCTTATGGCAGGCTTTATCATCGTTTTTTCTGCTTTCCAAGAACAACCTTTCAGAAGGGTTTTGCAGCGTAATTGAATGGCAATCTTGTCAGAAAAAGGAAGAAACTTTTTTTTTTTAAGAAACTTCTTGGAGATTTCTCTTCTTTAGAGAGTGTTTTGTTGAATCCCTTAGATGCTTCATGTTCCAGAGAGGAAGTGTAGTGGGTATTTTATATATTGCATTGTGTTTTAAAAGGCCCTCCTTCAAGCTTTATATGCAGCAAAATGATCAAACTATTTTCAGTAGAAACCAGGAAAGTCCTTCACAGCAAGTTTTATAGATAAGTTGCTAGCCCCTTGATACCAATTTTACAGATATACTGATAGCAAAGGTAGAACCTGTAACAATGCAGACAGAAGTGGGTTAGACTTAAAATGAAATGTCAGCATTACAATTGTTTGTATTGATGTATCAAATACTAAAGATGATAACCTTGGCTGTTGTATTCTGATATTGTTTTATTCAGCACCCAGTAGCCATACTATGAAATTATATATACGAGAATAAGAAAACACATTTCATGAGCAGAGTTTTCTATGAAAAGGACCTACATTCTTTCTAGTGCTCTAGATAAACTTGTTTCTGGCTCCTCTTTTCTTCCTGGTTCTTGTGTATGTTTTTCCCACAAATATATCCATTTTCTTTTCTCAGCTTTCTCCTCCTGTTTGTTCACCTGCATCATTTGAAACTGGTGGTCACTCTACTGCCTGTGTGGCACCCCAGTCCTGCCCATTGTCTGACTCCCCACAAATCCAGGCTACCATTCAGAGCCTGCCTTTCTGTGTCCATGCCAATAACCATTTCTAACCAACAGATCCTTGCTCCAGTGCAATCTGCCTTTTTTTTTTTTTCTCTTGGTTTCTTTCTGAAATCTGGATCTGATGAACACTGGAACTGAGAAAGAATGTTTCAAATTTCATTTCTGAATGTGCCATTTAATGTACATACTCACAGTGCTTAGTTATATAAATTATCCAATGTCTTATTCCAGAGCTTGCTAAAAACAACAGCAGTCCCTCTGCTTATTTAATAAGCTTGTACCAAGTTTCCAATGAGAGGAAAAAAAAATACTGGACGCCCCCCTCTGCCAAACCAAACACTTGGTTTTGTCTACCATTAT
Source organism: Edolisoma coerulescens (assembly GCA_013397115.1). NCBI lineage: Eukaryota > Metazoa > Chordata > Aves > Passeriformes > Campephagidae > Edolisoma > Edolisoma coerulescens. Next base: position 4,435,059 of record VWZW01004119.1, read on the forward strand.
GTAAACTACTAAAACTTTGGGTGTTTTAACTGGGGTACTAAGTAAACAGCTATTAAATTCATGTTTTCTCATTCTTGGGGAATTGAAATAGATGTGAAGGAAACAAGCCTGATTAATGTGGTAAATGCATTAAATTTGACATGCATCATCCTAAAGCATGTCCATTAAGTCTGATATATTTGAGCAAACGCATTTACATTAAGGAACCCTCAAAACCTGGAGACAGATTATGTGAGGTCTGTAATGGATTACTGAGATAAATGTAACTGGATAAATGAGAGAGGAAAGATGGTGAGCAAACTGATCTGTGTTATAGCCTGTGCATTCAGTAAAGAGAGGTGATCCACATCACTGTGGAGAGGCAAAGGGATAAGCCACAAGTTGCTTAAATGCCCAGCAAATCACTGAGTGCCTCCAATGCATGTAATGAAGAACAATATTCAACTGATACAGAGTCTTCTGACCTCAAAAGAAATCCTCTCTTGTCATGAAGTCTCAAAGCCTGAGAAAACAATTTATCACTGTCAGCATTAACTCCTTTCATCAGGCCATTGATAGAAGTTGAGAAGAACCATTTAGCAATCATCTTATCACTGATACAGCAGTTGAATCATTCATTTACACATTTCCAGATAAAGGAAAATTGTTTGCTTTATCTTCCCCATCACCACCCAGAAAAGCTGTGGAATGCCTAGAAGTCTCTACACGTGAGGCTGCTGTCTGTAAAAGTCATCAAGCAAAACCAGTTATCACTGAATTCATTTCCAGCCTTGGTCTGTTCCTGTTTCACATCTGCAAAATGTTCCATTTGATACAAGTTTTGATAAGGTATTAGATTTTTCATGAACCCCCTATATGAGCAATGGTACAAGTGTGCATGGATTTATTTGCACATCATAACAAAGCTGTTTTCCCAAGCCCTGTGTACATGTGGAAGCTGAAAGATAGGTGTTATATCTGTAGGTGTTGGCTATATTGCTTAGCAAGTGTGCTAGAGCCTTGAAATGGGAGTTGGGGTAGCAGGCAACCTAAAAACCTGCTCACTTGCCATATCTAACCAGCTTCCAGTTTGGCTGTTAATCTGAAGGGCTGGGTTCCCAGCTGCTAGAACAATGATGAATTAATAAATAGTAAAATAAACTGCCTCTAGCAGTACTGGGATCCAAACTTTTTCATTAAAAAAAAAAATCAAAAAAACCAAAAAAGCCTCAAAATCTAGTGCCACGAGTGTCCTGGAAGATGTGAGAGACCATCACAATCTTATCTGCCATGGTCTTACTGTACAGACCGGAGGTACGTGTGAAGGTGCACAAATAGAACTGAGCTCAACTGAGTAAAAAGCAGTTCCATTTGTACTTTGACTTGCCAAAATACCTCAGTCAGTCCCTCTAAATTTATGCCATTTACTGCCTCCATGGAATTTCCCCAAAGCATTTATATTTCCATGCAATTATCAAGCACTATTCTTCCCCTTTGGTACTCCAAAATCTTTATTTTCTGATCCTTCCACACCATTGAAATCACCTGTGGCTGTGTTTACTTACTATTCTGAACCAGAGCAGCTGAAATGAGTCATCACTGATGGAAATCTGATTTAATAACTAGTGGGCATTGCAAGAACTACTGACTGTCCTGTGTGTAGAAACATCCCCCTAGGTTGGAAGTTGTGCTCAGGGACCTCATCAGTCAAGTTTTCTAAATCTTCAAGGATATTGTTCTACATCTATCCCTGACCAGTGTGCCATTTCTTTGGGAGACTACACAACATTTAGGAGTCCCCTGTTGTTATGCTGCAATATTTATGTTGCTGAAGATTTGGTGTGGTCCCGTTGTTGAGTGGCCTTCCAGGGCAGTGTGCAGCAGCCTTAATTACCATGCCAGGCCTTGCTCATCAGAAGCACTCACACTGGTGCACAAAGATGACTAAATATCCTTTCCTTCTACTGAGTTGCTGTGCATATTCTCAGTGGAATTTTATCAAAATAAATTACCTCCCTTTTTGTGTGGTTTTTGTATGGGTGAGAAGGTGAACTGGCTACTCTGCAGGACAGAGAGAGCTGAGAGAGGAATGGCATTGTGTGGGTTTGGACCACTAGAAATGGGATGAATAGTGTCTGCTGTGCTGTGTTCTTGACTTGTTTGGCATTTGGGCATTGCTGCAGGGATTGATTTTGAAATAATGGTCTGGAGGAGCCTATGATAACAGAGTGAAACTTTCTGTGCATTTTTCTAGTTGATACTTGTATTCTGTGACGATGATGGAGAGCCTTGCCAATGTGAATAATAAGAAACTAACATCCATTAATGTCTTCTAATTTATGTCAGCTTACCTTTTTCACAGTCTGGCAAAGACAAATCATTTCTTTGTACTTTAAAGATAGTACACATAGCATTTGTCTAATTGCCAATTCTTCCGCAGCTCTGCTGCAGCCTACTGTCTAGCTTGTCTTCCCTCTGTGGAGAGAATTCATATTTTGGATCAACACTTCCTTATTAGCCACAGTGATTTGCTGTTAATTTCCTTCTTTGTCATTACATTTATTCACCCAGAAATACCCAGAAATTTTACCACTAGAATGAGAAGTGTGTCTTTTTATGCATTATATATAGGATACAGTCTAATTATTATTCAAGATACTGAGAATCTGCTGGTCTCATTCAGGCTTAAAATGTCAATTAAACGGGATGGCCGGGGTCTTCGACTCTGAAGTTAGTGCTGCTGTGTTGATTTACAGTACTTTACAGTCTAGCCCAATCTATATTCATTTTTATCACTCAAATCAGCACTGTGCCTGATTATCCTACCTCTCACAGGATAGTACACGCTGGTATTCTCTGTAGCAGTGTGAGTCCTTCTGTTTGAAACTTTTCTACTTTACGTGCTTTTTGCTCCTGGCAAGGGCCATCTGTGGATGTGTGTATGAAGCTTCAGCCATGCATTTCCCATTAATTCATATACCTGAAATGCAACTGAGCAAACTGAAAAGCATTTCGAGGGAGGATATGTTGGGTTATTTTAAACATGTGTTTCATCCTTGCTCGCAGGGACTTTGTGCTCCTTTTCTACAATGAAATCTAGTAGAACTTTTATGAAAAATACATTTTTGCCTGAATTATCAATTAAACTTGAGCTGTATTGGCATATACATTTCCAGATTCTCACTCTGAGGATAGGATGCCTATTCCTAATTTTGTTGCTGTTGTTAATTGAGTTTGAGCTTTGATTCATGTCTTCAGTCTGACACCTGAATTGTTGACATAGGATTATGCGATTAGTCATCATTGGAGATCATAGAAAAACAGACTCTTCAAAAAAAATCACTCTAAGAGGGAAGTAATAGCTATGCAATTAGTGCATCATTTTTAATACTAGGTGAACCCAATTTCTCAGTGTTTGGACAACTCACTGTTAGGAAAAGAAAAGGAAATCAACCAATATATTTACAGTGGATAATTTCTCTACTTCCTTTCTTTAACAGGCAAAGAGGTGCAGTCTGTCGTTTCAAAGTGGTCATTCCAATGGTGTTTTTGTAGCACCATGTAACACAGCATGCATTTTTTGCAAAAAAAATAGATTTCCTGAAAAAAAATCTCAGTTCATTCTTCTGGCTTCAAATCATGATGGTTTCTTACCAGCTCCTGCTTGCCTGCAGTTAGTTCCACATTGGTTCAGCTGGTTTGGAGGAGCTGAACTTGGGTACCAGAATGGAAGGATTATAGTGCACCTAAAAGCTACTTAAAGCTCTCTGCACTCACTCTGTTAATAAGTTTTCATTAACTAAGAAATAAAATCAGTTTGTTTCAGATGTGCATGTATGTTTTAAAGTATTTGTTAGCAGTACCCTTAAGTAAAGCCATCTGCAGGGCAAAACTAAAAATAAATTATTTAAAGCTTCATTTAATATTCATGTGGCTTTAATTTCAGTATTTTTTTGTACTAACAAACAAAAAGCAGTGATGTTACAAAATAAATGTAGTATGTTCTCTACTGCATTTGCAAAACCCAGAGCTTCCTATGCACTTAGAAATTGGTCCATGTTTACCAGAGACAGCATTTATGCTTAAAGCTCTATCCCTGCTCCTATCTGTTGGGAATAGAAAATCAAAGAAAGTATCTCAATGTGAGTGAAACCAAACTCCAGTTTATAAGAGAGTTGCTTAACAGCAAGTAAATCAGTGCTTCCATCTTGTTATCCTCAAATGCCTCCAGTGCAGCCATCAGTAAGCAGAAACCCTACATGGAACAGCCAAATGTTCCCTTGGGCACCATGTGCAGCCCATGTCTCTGAGATGTTAAGTCTGACCTCTTCACTTCTCTAACTGTGGTTTAATGCAGTTATTCTTAGAATAAACCAGCTGCCTCTAACAATATCAGCAAAACCCCAATCTTAATGCTTCTTGTAACTATTTTGCAGCTTGCTGTTAATTCCTGAGCATCCTCCAGAAAAGCTGAGTGGAGGTATCTCTACACAAACTTTATTCATGGCGGGGATTGCAGGTTGGTTATGCACTGGCTGCCAAACATCTATGTTCTTTATCCTCATGGCAGCACTCCAGTGATGGAGAAGTGGAATTAGCTCTGTGTTTTAATGTGAAGAACTGGGGCATAAAGACAGAGAGATAAAGACCTGTGGTAACATGGGAAAGGCATAGCTGGGGCTGCCCTTAGCACCTGGGTAAACAACAAACCATCCTGTCTTGGTCTTTGCTACTTACAGGCAGGATTTCTGAGAGCTGGGATGAGTCTTTCCTGTTAGAGGATGGCAGATGCAGGGGAGCATCCATCCATGCCTTGAATGAGCCATCCCCGGGAAAATGTTCCTGAGACTGTGTGATTGCTGGCTCCCAACCTTCACATTTCAGGGCTCTGAGGGAAACAGAAGGCTTTGCTCAGTGAAAAAGTCTGGGAAAGCCACATTCCTGAGTTACAGCAGACCTGTTGCCTACCTTGGATTCACACCTTGCTTGAGATGTGAGGACTTCTCCTTCTTCTCAGCTGTTACTCATCTACAGCTTTCTCAAAGATAGTTGCAAAGTTGTAAGGCTGATTGGCAGTGTAAAGCCAAAGGGGGATATAGAGCCAGAAAAGAGGAATAGCTCCCCAAAGAATTTCTAGGCTGGCCTCATTGATAGCCAGGCTGCACCTGGTCCTCATTTAATTACCTTTTACACAGAGCTTCAAGTCGCTCTTCAAAGGAATTATAAGTCTCAATATATCTTTTCTAGTAGGACTAAAATTATATCTATTCCTAATATCCTGTCTCCTGAGAACAGTGAGTAGATTTTTAGGAAGAAAATACAACAGCATAATACAAGAGAGATAATTCCAGGTGCCATTGGTTGTGGGACTTCCCCAAAAACTGCATGTAAACCTTTGTATTCAATAGACACTGAGAGGTGTCAAGTAGCAAATTCAAAAAACTATCCAAGTTCTTTTTCCAGCTCATTTTGTCCTCTGTAAAAACCCTATTCCACATAGCTTGCCACCATTACAAGCGTGCAGGGATCAGATCTAAGTGCCTGGAGGAGCATAGGAAGCATTTGTTGAAAAAAAATAAAAGTCCATAGATAAGTGCTAAATTGGAGTACAAGATCATTAGTATTCTCTAATAATTAAAACTAATCTTTTGACTTACTAGTAGAAATGTATTTTAAGATGGGACTGGAATTAAAATGAGGCAGCAATTATCTGTTTCAACTCAGAAAATACACTTCAGATGGGATTGTGGTCATGGAAAACTGTGAAGACAACCGACAAATTATTGGATAAATGACATATTGAAGTTTGTGGGCTTTGCAAAATAAAGCGTGTCTAGGAAGAAAATAGAAAGAGCACTGAATAAGTTGGTAAAGTCTGTATTTATTTAGTTTATTGTTATTGTTATTAAAAATAGGCATAAATTGTAATCCCAGATTCAAGTAGCCATGATTGAAGTTCCATCATTTGAAAATACTCAGCACAGTCCTCCTCCCATTTATCCTTCCTTAGTATGTGTTGGAAATAATCCCAGGCCATCAGTGCAGTACCCATGGGAGTGTAGGGCTGTGAAAACTTGAGTCTTTTCTAGTTTTACCTTGGACAGCCTTTGGGTTTTTTAATTTTGCACACTGATTGTACCTCAGATCTAGATAGAAAACAATAGTGCACTCATATTTGACCAATTGGATGTAAACTCAGAAGGAATAATCTACTTAAAATTGACATTGATTTGGCAGAAATATATTTTCTTTTTTTTTTTTTGTGGTTGCTTTAGCATTGCAGATGAAGAGAAGGATGTGCAAATAAAGAGATCTGTTTTGCCATCTGTAGTTTAAGTTCTTCCTGCCAATGCCACACGTAGCTTAAAGATGTTTATTAACTTTTGAAAGAATTTTGTAGGGACCTATTTACATTTGAAATATTCTTCTGAAAAGTAAAAAAAAGAAAATCTATTAATTTTTAATTTGGCATGTTTCAAAATGCTAGGAAAAACTATACTCCCTTTGTTTTTCAGAAGAAAGCCAGTACAGGTTTTCTGGTTCCCTGTGCCAGCTTAGTGGAAAATCTTGAACTTTCTAATGCAAAGAAAGGTAATTTGATAGAATTTGTGTGTTCTGTTACTGATGGGAACTACATCCTCCCATTTTTAATGTCCTGGAGACTCCCTGAAGAAGGCCTATTCAGTGTTATGTACCTCTCAAAACCTGTCAAGGCTTGAGTCTGTACTTCTGAAAACAGCTTGCTGGAAATTTCCCAGCGAAACTGTTCTTGATACAGAGTTATTTTTGACTGATATTTTTTTTCCTGAAAATGCCTGCTTTCTGTGGAGAATTCTGGTGGTTACTTAAAGATTTCAGCTGAAATTTCTGTCAATCATGTATAGTTTTGTAGGCCAAAACTTGAAAATTTATGTGAGGAATATCTCAAACCAGCTGTAGTGGTGAGCACAGGGGAGGATCCCACATTTTTCATGAGGTGGGATGCTTCTTAGAAGGAAAATATGTCTTTGTGCTACTAGTATTATCTATATGCCTAGAAAGCCTGATGTAAGCAGAACTACCTGTGATCTTTTTGACATAAAATAAATTTGTCCTCTTTGTTGCTGTTATTTTTCATGTTAAGATAGATTGGCCATCAAATTTAAGTAACATAAATACTTCTGTAACTTTGCCACCCCCAAAGAGAAACTGTTTACGTGTCATTTGAAGTAGAAATAGGGTCTGTAATTGCATCTGGTATCCATCAGTGTGTTTCATTAGTAACATCGTGGTGGGGAATGTCTGGGGTTATTGAGCTGCTTCTGGGAACCTCAGTCCCCTCAATAGCAGTGCTGAGAGGCAGCTGCCTTCTGTCACTCGTGGCACGAGTGGGTAGAGAGGCAAAACTGCAGTTACAACATGGTAGGACTTAAAATTATTTCCTCTCCAACCTGTAAGTCCTTCCCTGTGTGCCACCATCCAGGAATGTCTCCTCGTTTTATGCCTAATTCAAAGTAGGTGAATTGCCTGACCATTTTGACTGAAACTGTGTGTGCACAGGTACCTGCTTAATGGAACTGCTGATTGATGCCCGATTTTAGCTCTGTGGGTAAAACTTTGGATCTTGTGGTTTCTGTAAAGATTTTTATGGATGATCTAAGAATATAGAAAATATATTGTATATTTTTCTATTATACAATTTAAATATTATTATATAATATTATTAATTTATTATATAAAATTTGTATTATTTATAATTACACACATATATATATACTATATTATATTTTATATATACATATATATGTTGTTTTAAATAGATGGTCAAAGTAACCATGAGTTATTCTGTACACTTCTTAGCAGTGTAACAGTCCCTACGTAAAGAAGGACTTTTATGTGATTTGTGAATAGACTAAGCATCTGTGAAACTCATTTAGGATACAACATAAAAAGACTTTATTAGAATGTGAGTCTTTAGCTGAGGAAACATTATGAAACACTCCCCAGTTAATTCAGTTAAAGGTTTCTTTGCAATAACATGTGGCATTATATCCCCCTTAGCAAAAGCATCTTTTCACATTGTTGGAGAAAAGTGTAATCAGAAGCTGTGTTTAAAAGCTACGTCACCACCTTATGTCTTCTGATTTATGAAATTCATGAAACCTCTTCATTATGTGCTAGGACTCCACCATAGGTGGAACATTAGAAAGACTAACACGTCCCTATTCTAAAAGTGGGATGGATTTTGCTCCATGGCTTATTTTGAGTAATACCCTGCTTTGCAGCCATCAGTGTGGAAGTTAACTTGGGCTGGACCCACATATCTTATGTTGTGCTGGAAGCAATTCCCTTCACGGTAGCTGTTCTATGCTTTCTTTTGTTTTTTTCCCCCAAAGTGATTTTCCTTTCACATGCATTGTGTAAAAAGGGGAGCAGAGAAGGGTGCTGTGTAACAGCACAAAGCAGCATGGAACCAGCTCAGAGTGAGAGCTCCTCTCGCCCTCACACTGACCGAGAGCAGCACTTCTGAAGGAACACAAAAGCAGGGTCAGCACTCAGCTTCCCTGGCTATTCTCTTCCAGTCTCCAATGATTTGTACCAAGGATGCTTTCTGAGATAGATGTGATGTGTTTCTGATGTCTTTGTGGCAAGTCTTTCAGAAGAAATAAAAAAAAAGTTGAAGAATAATTAGGTTTAATGATTTGTTGCTGGTGTTTAAGATGCATTTTAAATTATCTATGCTCAGGAGAATGCCCTAAAATACTTCAATGAATTCTAAGCTGTCAGTTCTCATCAGTGGGGTATGTTTACTTCTAACTCTTTAATTTTTGCATTTCAGAGGAAAAATGTAAAAAAACCCTACAGAATGAGCTGCTAGAGTTATTTTCCCCAGTGATGATCTGTTTTTTAGAATTCCTGATACCTGCCAGCCTGAGTGTATGCCCCTTTCCTATTCTCCTCTTGTCCAGACCCTCAGAGTGGCGCAGAGTTTTCACAGACCCTTTTTATTCCATCTCTAATTTGCGTGCTGACTCCGTGTTGAAGAGATCTTGGTGATTTACTGATACCAGAAAATGTTGGTAAAGCACCAGTGATGGTGCAATATTGCAAAGCTTTGTCCAGCTGATGCAGGACATGAACTGTAGGATTGTCTCGCACGTGAAAATATTAAACTTGAAAACTATTGAGAAGTAGTTCAGAAAACTTTCTATGTAGTATGAACTCCCTTTTTTGAGTGGTTAAGGCTCTCAACATTAAAGGTCTTCCTCAAATTTTCCACTGAGCTCTTACAAGGCCCTGTCATCAAAAGATTCCCATGCAGTCGGGAATTTCTTGATCTCCAGGAAATATCTGTAAATTCTTCCTTGTTTCTGTTTTCAGTTTGGAATTGTTCCTCTACAGTAGAACTTCCAGGGACTTTGGTTTTGGTCCAGACTCAAATCCCCATGATGAGAGGGAGGGAAGTGTCTGTATCAGTATTTCAGTCTTTTGACTGTAGTCTGATTATTCAGAGAAATGGCTGATGGTGAGTGAGTCTATCTGTGTCCACTATAAAGCCAATACCATTCTGTGAGCTTCTTTCTTCCCTGGCAAGGAAAGTGGAGGAAAAAAAAAAGAAATCAGAAACAGGCAAGGAATTTGGCTGGTATGCCAGGAAGAATTCTCAAGCAAAAGTAATTAAGCTCATATATAACTCTTTTCAGACTTTAATGTTTCACAGAGTCATTTTTCATCTACTGAGTGGTACTGTCACAGCACCAGAGATTTAACTTTTACATATTTTCATTATGTAGTCTTGTGCAGCTCTCGCTGATAACAGTAATTTGAAGTGTCAGTGCAGCTGATGAAATCAGATGGGCCATGAAGCTGTTTGAAAGCTGTCACTGGGATGTACAATGTATTTTTTTTTATTTTGCAGTTGCTTCATAAAAATTTAAAACCAACGCAACTTAATGTGTATTCGTTCTTTCAGTAATACAAATTGTTCTGAAAGATACTTTTTTATTTGTATTATATAGCTGTAGGGGTGAATTAGTTACTTTCAGGAATGAAAAATTACAATCCACAAAGAATTTTGTGGTGTTCTCTGGGTTTAGGATTAGGTTTTTGAGGATTGTTCAACATAGCTGAGTCACAGAATTCTCCAAAAATCTGTCTTTAAGTGTCACAGTGGGAGCTGCCAAGCATTGAGCACTTTGAAAACCAGACCCTTTTGTGGTTTTTCAGAACTAAAAATTAGTGAGATATTTGAAAAATCTGTTTTCCACCTGGTGTATTTCCTTTATCATGGATAAAGTCTCTATGAAGGAAGACTAGAATAGATTAAAACTATTTTTCCTTTTAATTAAATGAGATACTGCTAGTGTGCTCCTCCATCACTCTCCCAATTATTTTGGAAACAGCAGGAGACTGTATTTTCTTGGAAGTCTGGTCCTCAGTATTCATTTCTTTTGATTCTATGCCATTGCTTTCATGGTCCACTCCTAGATGTACACAAGGTAACAGTGGGCAAGAGAAATCCATATGTCATTTTAAGAAACATGCCCTCTGAAGATGAAAGTTTCCATCTTTTGGTTCTCTCTCAGCAAAGGCTGTAGCTTTGCTTTTGGTATACATTTTGATCCTACTTAATTTTCCTGTAACAATTAGGAGGGAATGACTTTTCAGTTTCTTAGAGAATGGCCAGAAAGGAAACAACACTACATGGTCCTTCAGAGTCCCTGTGGGAATGGTTACAAAATCAGTCTCACATTGACCATACAGACGGGAGAGGGGAGACTCCTCAGACTCTTGTGTTCTTTTATGTGGTGTTTTCAGTTTGCTCCGTGTCTCTGCTGAGGAGCTCTGCCTCTCCGACACAACCAGTGTAGCACAGATGTCTTTTGGTTAAGAGGCAAATAACAGAAGTCCTTTCTTATTCCATATTTCCCTTTATTTGCTAACTCTCACCAACAGTCTTTAGTTGAAGAATTGCCTGTCCACGAGCTAACGTGCTGCTTCAGCTTGATTATGTACAGAAAATGGCAAGGGCAACGCCTGGCATTTTAAATTGCTTTTCTGCACTTCCACTTCTAGCTAGGTATTTTGTTATTCAAAAACAACAACAACAAAAAAAAGTTAGAGGAAGTATAGCTGAGGTAAAAGGGTTCAGTAGATGGGATACCTCCTTTTGACACAGCAGAACCAAATATAATTCTCTTTCTTTTCTTCACGTTTCCTGGAAAACCTTCAGCAACTTCTGAAATCACTATGACACATTAGCTCAAAAATGTGATGGAAAATGGAGGTGCTAGCTACGCATGGCTTCCACACCTTACCTCCTTTTACCTATGGAGAGAAATTATTGGTGTGCAGTAATTGTGTGAGGGAAATCAGAGTCACTTGCTGCTCTTTTAAAACACAGTGCATAGAGCATTTGCTGCTGCAGCTTAGCCAGGCCATGTAAGGTTTCACTCCTTCTTTGATCCTGAGTGATGAGGATAAGGCAAAGAGGACCACATAAATATAGGCTGCTTCTCCTTTCACAAGAACCATGAAATAGAAATACATATTTAATTTATCTGTAAGTTGTTTCCTACTTGTTATCAAGAAAGGCCCATTGAGATGAAGATTTTTAATAAGAATGACCATGGTAATGTTCTTAGCTCAAAAACAAACGGCCAAAACCCGTAGGGGAGAAATATTTCCAAATTTCTGAGAGTATTGCAAACACTGCAGAGGAAAAAATAATTAAAATGACTTGACAGAGGACTGCTAACTACTACAAACTTAAATAACAAATGGACATATCATAAAAAAAATCAATACTCAGAAACACGTAAAATAGAGATGGAGAAGATATATTGGGCCATATTCTGCATCTCCTGCTAGAGTACAATTGTTCACTGCAGTAAATCTTTGGTCTTGTGTAGCCTTAAATTGTTCAAAGCAAAGGAAATTCCTCTGCTTCCTTTGGGAGTGTCTGCCACAGACTTAAGATCTTGCTGTCAAGGGATGTTTCCAGACATTTAACCTAAATTATGCTCATTTTCCAACGATTAGTGCTGAAGTTCCCTCCTTGTGTTTATAGCTCTCAGAAGGACCTTGCCATCACAGTCTCTTCAACACTGTTTGCCCCTTATAGAAACAAAAGGGAAGTCTCTGGGAACTGATAGAGAGGGAGAGGGCTGCCTCTGCATCCTGGTTGCTCAAATAGCAACGTGCACACATTTACATTTGCACCTTTCTCTGTTCCATGGTTAGCACAGCACCTTTCCAGCTGGATGAATAAGCTGGAGGGCTGTGTGGGACCATATTGGTCCCAAAAAAAAAAAGGAATAAAGGTATCCCTGCCTGGCATTGTGTACACTTACCCAAATTGGGATGTGCAGAACCAGAGCTTGATAAGGTAAACAAAGGCATGGCTGTTGCTGTCCAAGTTTTTCAGGATGCTCTGAGAGATGGGTATCCCCAAGAAATTCTGTAAATCTCAATTTTGTGTGAGAATACATGACACATTTTGGTTAACACCTTCTTGTATGAGAAACAATTAGCAAAACAGTGGTATGGAGTGGTCAAACCTTTGTGGAGTGTGAGTTTATGTTGGAAGAAATATGTAACACTATTCCATCCCTCACACTGGTACTCTCCAGACACTCTGTGGGCCTTCAAACTAAATGATTTTAAAATTCCATCTGTTATGGCTTTCCAGGACCTGTCCCACTTACCCATTATCACACTGTTACTCCGAAGCAGGCCAATATCAATGTTTTGGCATTTGTTCAATTTCACTGCACCTCAACAGGGTATTTCCTTGTATTCAGTTAGACAAAATGTCAAATGTGTTCCAGTGACAGGTAACAGCACGTTCACAAAGTGCAAAATTTCCCTTGCCTTGAAACCTTCCCTTTAAGAGGCCCTTTTTCCCCCCTAGATCCTTTCACTGACTTTAAATACCTTTAGCCCATCCCATCACACTAATTTCCTGTGCCTTAGAGTCTTGCTGCCAGATGAGGACGCTGGACAGTGGGATTGGAACCTTCCCCCTCCCTGACTCGGGGAACCGATCAACGGGCCGACACATTTCTAAGCAAGAACCAACCTTGGAAACAGGAGTCTTTGCAGCATCTGAGCAAGTTCTTCTTTCAGCTCCTTCAGTAAAAGCCAAAACTCTTGAGCGAGAAGTGCCTTCAACAGCTAAGAGCCAAGAGTCTGTGGAAAGTGTAATTAGTCACTCAACATCTGATCCGGCCATGACTGCCAAAGGGATACGACCTTTTCAAAGTCACCTTCCCAAACCAGCTTCCTCAGGTAAAATGTCAATTACACTGAAAATCACATTATTTCTGCCTTGGCCTCTGTTTTGATTAGCAGAAATCCTGTAATAATGGCAATTGATAACAGAAATGTTAAATGCAGAGCAGAAGATACTCTTTTTATGAAATGCATAAGGTTAACAAGTTTGTGACCTGAGCCATATGGAAATTTTGTTATACATAATGCTTATCTGAGAAAGAAAAATGAGTTTAGTACTTAAAGCCTTTTCTCAAGAAACAGTACTTGAAGAAAAAAAAACATATGCCAGCCTTGGAAGTTGACTTGAAAAAGAATATGGATGTTCAGCAATATTCAGGATCAGACTGTACAGAGTACAAAGCACAGCCATGTTGTGACATAGAAAAGATGTATTCATAAAGACTTGCTTTTGATACTGGATTTGAACTAAAGACTCATTTGGCCTTGATGCATAAATTCTGTCCCACTGAATATACGGCCTTGACCTCAAACAAGGCTCTCATTACTTTACTACATCATGCAAACACATTTCTATATATGAATATAAAATACCTGACTTTTGCTTATGAGCTACGTGTGTGTTTAAGCTATAAAACAAGAGCTGACAGAGGTATAAAAGGACTGGCAATCCATCAAAGCTCCAGCAAATAACTTTGTATTAGTAAATAGTTCCATTGAAGTCTGTGCATTTTTTATAAACAAACATTATTTATATAAGTTTTTGAAGACTTTGGAGTTATTAATATATATGTTAATAGCATTAAAAATCATGTAGCATTAACAACAGGGAAATTTTCATAGTCAGCATGACAGATACAGCACAAAGCACAGTAAAAGTGATTAGTTTAATGGTGAAGGGTATTGTTTTATCTTGAGCAAATGCAATGTCACTTATTTATTGGGGTTATGGTGATTAGCACTTTTTCAGCCCAGTTACTGCTCCTGTAAAAGTTGTGAGTATTTAACTTGCATAAATCTGTATCACTCTATAAGAGAGATTCTGTGTAATTAGCATGTAAGGTTAAATACCAAGTTTGAGCTTAGTTTAAGGCCATCAAATACATGTTCTGCTAATGAGCTGACATATATTGAGCCTAGGAGGAAAGAAGCCTCTCTTATATGTTCATAGGATGCATAACAGAAGGTTTCTAGTTAAACATCTTAGAACTTAGTTGATTTAGCAATATTCCCAGTGCAGTGTTGTAATGGTATAATAGACTGCCAACACACATTGTATGCTTTATTGCAGACTCCCGTGCTTGTTTCTGTTCAAAGCTAAATAAAAAGATATTTTAATACTTAGTATTTTTAAAGTAAGTGTACTGTTAATTAATGATACAGCTAAGAAGGATTCAGAAGAGAAATCTTAGTTATAGATTGTGTGCTACATGCTTGAATGGCCACATGTGTGACCTCAATTCAGCAGTGTGTTATAGAGTAGAGCCCATGATTAAACACTGTCATTATAACAAATTGAACAGAAACTGCAAGCATTGAATTGCTTCATAAGAAGTCAGTAGCAGTAAGATTGTTCAGATCTTAATGCTAATATTCACTGCACCAACCTTGTAAGGTTTGTATCTTAATTAAATTGTCATGAAGAGATGTTACAAAAAAGTAGTATACATCAGATGATGGGGTCAGCTCATTCTTTACTAGACTATTTTCATTCAATTCTTCTCTCCCTCACTTTCTCATCCAAATTACAATTATCACTTTATTTCATATGCACCATATATCTTCTTTGATGTTCCGATTTTGCATAGTGCAAATATAGCAAATAAAAAAGCTGGCTTTCTGCTAGAAAGGTACTTCCAATCATATTTATGTTAAAAGATTGTTCTCTGAGAACATAAAATGGCAGAGCAGATCCTACAATGCCTAGAAGTAGTTATTGAATGTTGTTTCTTTGTTGAGAGAGTATATATTTTATAACTAATGAAGGGATTAAAATTCATGCCTGCCTCTTCTCTTGTTAACTGGAAAAGGATTTGGATGAAATTCTGCCACTTTAGTTAGAACTATTCCAGTAGGTTAGTAAGTTGTTCCTTTGAGTAGTAAAATATTATTTGACATAAAGAAAGTATCAAAATTTCCCCCCAGTTTTTACTGAATTATAATTGACACACTATCATGAAGATGCTGATGAGACCTAGAATTTAAATAATGCCTCCCTTAATTCAGGAATAATTAACCTTGCAAAGCAAAGTGAACAAGAAGCAAGTTCTGTGACCTCTGCCTCATTAGAACACACCGAAGAGACTGTAGAAAATAGAAAAGTTCCTCTGGAGTGGACCCCCAAGAAAACTGCTAAAACAAAGGTATGAGTTAAGAAGTGGCATCTCCTAAATGAGATGGGTTTTGTGGCCAGTGTAGAGGTGTCAGAAATGGCCAGTGTTTTTAATATGGTGGAGAGAGTAACTAGCGATCTAACAGCTGCAGTTACTTCCTTACCCTTCATTTGCTGTCTCATTATTTATCAGTAACAATAATACAGCACCTAAAGGTTTTTTGTCCTCCTGGTTATAAACATATTTTAAATAAAATCCTCACAGGCACTTTTAGAAAAGGAAATGGAGACCTTTTAGCCCGTGCTTCTCTTCTAGAAAGTTGATCTTGTTTGTTACTTTTCATGACATTCAGATTGGTTTTTTCCCCAGGCCTAGGTTTCCTTGCCTGTATGGCTGTATAGTATGAGGGTTTGAGAGATGTGCTATGGAAGTCTTGTGAACAGGAAAATACTCTTGTAACATGTTTCCATGGGGTTTTGGGACTACAGCTGGCTTGCAGTCTCTAATGCTGGGCATACCTGGCTGCATGCAGGTATCCTCAGCTCTGGTTCCCTCTCCACAAGTGTGTGATTCCCAACACAGGGATGTCCTTCTGCATCAGTTAAAAACTGCAGCATGGATGGCAAGATGGGGAAATTGATATCCCTCTTAGAGAAACAGAAATAAAACCTCTTTTGAGCCACTGATAGGCAACTGGGGTGGGGGTAGTAGGTGGTATTTGTACGTGCCATTACCCAAGCAGTATCAGGCTTAGCTTCCCCCTACCTGGTTTGTGGGGTTTATTGTACTGAGCTGCTGCTCATAAATGGTTTGAGCCTTCCATGGTTAGAAGCTGTCCAGAGCTGTCAGTGCTCCTCTTTATTCCCAGAAGAAAATCAATAATAATGCTTCCTGGAAAGAACTGGCAAAGGAATCAGCTGGGAACTAAGGGCTCTCCAGTATTGTAATATAAATACCAGGACAAGGGACATGAATTTAGGAAAAAATTAGGATTTACTAGTGTAGAAATGGTGTATTGTCTACTTGCCATCCTAACTGTCTCTAGAATTGCTTGCAGCAAAACATTTTTGGTGTGATAATTTTGCATGTTACAAATAGACTGTATTAAACATACTTGAGAATTTCTAAAATTGAACTTGGTGGATAAAATTATCTGAAAATGTTGGTAGAATCGAAAACAATGTTAAAGTGGGAAAAAAACCCCTAAAAAAACTTGAAGTCTGTTTCTGCCAGACTGTCTCAGGGGACTTAGCAGGACAAGAATGTGTTATTTCCCCCATGTCAGACTGATGGTTACTTACTTGAAGGAATTAGACTGGTAACGCAGACTTACCCAGCTGAACTACCCATTTATACTGCATGATGAATATAAAATATGCTACTGCTAATACTATCTTCAGCATTATTTTGATATATTTGCATTCCCTGACTTGACTGTACCCCTCTTTGTGCAGGACACAGCTCTAAGGGTGTGCACATACTCAGCGAGCAGCACGGACAGTGAGCCGGAGCCAGAGTACGAAACCAGTTATTTCAGAGCTGCAGAGGAGACTCTTGTGGAGTTAACAAAGAACAACAGACAAGGTAATTGAAAATCTGTACATAAAGATGTATGTCCCTCATCCCCACACTGACTCAGCAGCAGATGGTGTCCTCCACTGAACTTTCTGTCTAGTTTTCACTTTCTAACCCCAAATCTTTCTTCGGTCTGATTTTCCATTAGCTTTTTATTACCTTTTGCTTTTTATTGTGTGTGTATGCTTGCTCCCCTCTTCCACAGTTTTTGCTTGTAGGGGCTTAACTTGTAGGTTCTTATGCATAAATTTCTGCAGTGCAAATAAAAATAATTACATTGTTACAAAATTGAAAGGTGACTATAAATATAGTTTTCTTTTTTTTTTTTTCTTTTAAATTATACAGCCAGTTGAAATAATGCAGTGACCAAGGCCACACTTTCCCAACCTCTCTATCAAGGTGATGTTGGTTATGGTCCCACAACGAGCTCTCTTTCATTGTCCTCTGTGTATATATTGCAGCTTTCAAGTACCAAAGCTTTTAGTGAGAATTGATGGCAATTCGGAATTTACTGAATTCCAGTAGATAAAAATACATTAAGTGAAGTTCTTGAGATAATAGTTTTCTGCATGTTTAATAACCCGGGAAATTGCTGGCTTGTCTTGTCCACCAGCCTGCTGTGCTTCCAGCCACCTTCCAGTGCAGATGTGTGCCCTGGGGCAGCGAGGGGAGGGCATCTCTGTCCTTGTCCTTGCAGCCCATGGATCTCCTGCAGCTGGAAAGTTCTGGGGAATGCCAAGGCCAGGGCAAGGTCTTGGCACCACCCTGAGAGCTGATCCCCTGTGCAGCCCCAAGCCTGACGTGGCACAGGCCAGCACCTGCAGCACCATCACCGCAGTGAGGGTGGCATGGGAAACACCGTGGGTGGCTGGATGCTGCACTCTTCAGTGACTGCTGGCATTTCAGAGCTAATCCATTGCTTGTGATTCCATGGGAGAGAGCAGAATACGGAGCCAGGACCATTTATTTACATTACTGCTGCAGCTTTGTGGGTTTAATCTGTAGAAAATATTGCAAGTCATTTCAGTCAGCCCATAAACGCTTCTTTTTTCATGTTTTGCTTTTTACAAACCATATTTCAATGCTATAAATGTGATTTTTAAAAGAGGTAAATAAGCTTTTTTCTTCCCTGTATTGATCACAATTTGCAAAAAAAAAAAAAAGGATTTTTATCATGTGTTACCAGTTGCTTTAAATGGCAGCAGATTCCAAGTTTAATGATATCTAACCATGACTTGGGGTGACCATTTTACATAGAGATTCATTAATTTTGTGTGTATGCCTCACTTTTGAGCCAGTAAGAGAATAAAATACATAATTGTGATTGAGGCAAATAGAAGATTATGACACAAAAAAAGTATTTCTGCTGTGGTCATTCCTCATAGTCAGGATTTCTGTTCTGTGCTCTCTAAATGCAGTTCTCACATCGTATTAACAACCATACTTTATCCCATTCTGTGTTCAAAGGTCTCAGTGTCTTTATGCACACAAGTGATATAACCTCAAAACATCCACATGAGGCTGGGGCAGGGGCTCCAGCAAACCAATCCACAGAGAATATTTTTATATGAATACATAATTACATTTATTAGCTGAGTCCCCAAACTCACTGGTTGCACAATTATAATGTTGGAGTGATTTTCATTTTCCATTTATGAGCAGAGAACAGAAAGACTGAGTGCCCAATGCAAAGGCTATTAAAAGTCAGTGATAAAACCTTTGTTGACTTAATGGGCTTAGCATGAGATTCCCAGTGCATTGCCCAATGTTATGGAGAAGGTCAATAGAGTAACAGGGAATATGCGAAATATTCCAGATCCTTCTCTTCCAACCATGAAAATGTTTTGATTTCAATCTCATAAATTGGGTTCTACCCTGATGTGACTCTGTTGGAGGCATTGGAGGCAGACACTCTCTTAAGGCTGCAGGTTATGAGGCAGAGTTGAAGTTTGTGTAACAAGTGTGAGGGAAGGAGCTTGATGTTCACATAAACATCTTCCTCCTGTGTGCTTTCTTGGAGCTGCAGAAAGTTCCTTTTTATTTTGTTCTTCTGAATGAGATTTCAGCCTTGGACTTTGGAAACTGGGGCTTTATTCCTAATGTTGTTGTGCTACAACAGGATCTAAAACAAGCACCACTTTCTTACCTTACTTGTATATTTTTTATGCTGTTACATTCATTAACTAAATATATAGTGAAAAGGAAAGCTATCATGTACAGTCAAACTGAAAGATATGCTAAAGGAACTTAGCACATCTGCCATGTAGGTCTGTTAAAAGAGAAGAACAAAACCTTACTGCAAATAATTAAGTGGGAAGATCCCCCAAATTAACCATCTTGTCTATAATTTGAAAAGAAAGGAAATTAATTCTGTCTGTCTCATACCATCTCCTCCATCTCAAACATTAAGTATGAACAGTCCCCTGTATATGCATTGGAGAATTAGAAGCTAGTATTTTTAATGTTTCTATTGCACTGAATTTAAGATAACTTGAAAAAAATTAAATATGTTTAAAAATTGTAAAATTACATTAAAATCTATGTAGACTGCCATGATGATATTATTTGTTACATCTCTTGCAGCTGTGCAGGAAAAACAAAGTCAGAGAAGGTCGTTTTTGGGGAACCCAATGTCGATTTTGGATTTATACCAACATAGTCTCTATGGCCATTTTGGAGAGGATGGACCTGAACAATTAACACATTACAGTTTAATTGAGCAGCTGAGTGGAGCTTCCAGTAAAGACAGCAAGAGCAAGGAGAGCCCAAGTGTGAGTTACTGAAATTTTTATATTCCTTCTCATTTTGTTCATTATTATTTTTACTTGCCTTTTGTTTTTTTCCTCAGTGTGTTGATTGATTCCTAAAACCAGGCAGATTAGAAAAAAACAACAGGACCTGCAGAAGAGTAAAGATCTGAATATTTTTAGAACAGAATGTTACATTTGAATGCTCACCTGTCATAGAATTAGACTTCCAAAATTGACAAGTAGAGACAGGCTTGTGTTTGTACTCCACCATTAGTGAGGAAATTTAAAACTAGCAAGTAAACACAGAATTTATCTTTTACAGCTGCTCCTTCACATATAATTAGATAGTTTATATAGAACAACTTGTATTAAATGACTTAAAACTCTGAAGAAGTATTCCTGAAAATTCAAATGAGATTGTGCTATGGAAATCACCTGTCTTCTGGTCTCTTTTGAAATCTTGCTGTTAGCTCTGGAATTCCAGATTTGATGCTTTTAAACATTATTTTGATGAAGATCAGTCCTGATCTGATGGGTTGACCTTGATGCTAAACTGCAACAAGTTTGTTTTCTCCTCTTACTTCATGTGAATCCGCTTCCTTTTCTGTCTCTAAAAGTATTGAACCTGACATCACACAGTGTCAGCGACCCTGAAGAACTTTTCAACCTGTTGTTTTCCTCCTCTGTTCTCATGCCTTTGCCTCTCATCATCTCACTTCTTTCCCTCTCTCCTTTGATCTAACAAGCCAATTTGTTTGAAAGTAGAGACACCCAGTCATGATCCAGTGCAATCATTTTGCCTCCGTGTTCAGTCTGTTTCCCCAGCTCTTCTTTTTAGACACAGGCTCTTTTGTTTCTGTGTGTAGCACTCAGCACACTTTGGGAGTGTTACACTATAAACAAAGGTGGTAGCAGAAAATAAGGAATGATCTGCTGGTTTGTAATTTACTGCTGTAGTGCATCAATGAAAAAGAATTTTTATCTCTTCCCAGACCCCGGTTTTAAGTTTCAGGAAATGACTGTGCCTTGTAACTTCAGAGGTGATTAACTCTAACCAAAGTTAGAGTCTTGGAGCTTTCAGGAATCTGGGCCAAATATGCCGAAGGAATATGAAGAACAAAATGGCAGTGGCCCTGTTTATTCCAACTCTGCTGGCATCAAAGTCCTGCTTAACTGAATATTAAATTGACCACAAACTTCAAAAGAAAAATCCTGAAATGGTTGTGCCTCATTTCCCAATCAACCTAATTTCATTAGTACCCAGAATATGATTCAATTTTAATATATGTGGGTCATATAAGAAAGAACAATTTTAAATTATCTGGCTTCGTGGTTGGGAAGAAAAAAAAGGAAAAAAGGCAGCAGAAGGATGTTGAAAAGGGTACATGCAGGAAAATAATTTGAGCATCCACTTAATTCCTCATCATGAACATCCAGAAATTCATAGCTTAATTACGTGTAGGAGATTAATTATATATGTGTGTGTGTATGTGTATATATATATATATATGAAAAACCCCATAAAAATCAGTTCTGCCTTCTGAAGGCCAAGGTCTTTTGCTATTAGCAGAGCAACTAGATTTGGTTCCAGTATAGAAGAGTGATTCAGAGTTGCATCTACATTTAATTAATTCTTCTCATGTATTCCTTATATATGATATCTCTGCAATGCGCCCGATCAGCCTCAAAACCTAAACAAAGCCCATTGAACTGGCCTTAGGAGCCTGTAAAACTCCATCCTAAAGTAAAGGGCACCAGGTGAATCTCAGCCAGCACCAGCATTTTTCATGCATTATGTTGGGGAGCTCTTGAGCTTGCTTTTTAAGGATCTGAAATAGCTTTCCAAACAGCATTGCCTCTCACTGAAGAGCGAAAGCTCAATAAAGCACTAGAGATTTACCTATTAGTATTAAACTTTTCAGAATGACAAATGAGAGGAAGTAACCATGAAAAGCAGGTTGCCCTGAACTCCTTGTTTGAACCAGCACAGCAAATTTTTCTGAGCTGTAGTTTGTCCAACCCAAGAAGATCCACAGTCTGCTTAAATTAGAGCTGTGTGATCTGCAACATTACCCACAAAAAGAGGGGACACCAGAAGCAGAGGCACTTAAGGCCAACCGATCATTAAAAAAAAAACCATAAATTTTGAAGGGGGATTAATGCAGCTTTCATGCAGAATATTTGGCATTTTGAAAAAGGAAATCGTACAGGCTTTGGATTTAATTCCCAAGTGGTGTTTGTCAAGCCTTTAAAAAAACTAAACAAAAGATGTGTGTCAAAAAAGCGTCTTGATGGGCAAAATGAGTTTGCAGTGCTTGTCTGAAGAGCAAGTGTGCTATGACAGTCTCTGAGCCCAATTAAATTGGGCTGTGCAGCTCCAGGACGGCCGTGGTTCAGTCTGGGGGCTCTAATGAGACAGTCAGGCAGCTCTCTTAGCCCAGACTTGTCATTTGATTTGTCTCCTTCCCAACCAACGCATTCACCAGCATTCCCTCCAAAGTTTATACACAGCAAGTTTCGTCAGCAAAAAAGTACTGTAGGGGAGCTTCAGAGGAGAAACAACTGCTGGGCAATTACTGTGAAAAAGGGACACTGCGGGGACAGTTTGAGGAATCAAAAAGGGCTTTTAGACATTGGAAGGAAAAATACTTGCTGTTACAGCCTTAAACAGCATCCTGGTTAAATTCTCTCAGCACTAAGACCAATTTTACATTACTTTTATTTTGACCTGAAAAACGTATTCTGAAATTATGTCATCCTTTGGCACACTGCAGAATTTTGGACAAGAAAAGCAAATCACAATTTCAAAGAAAGGAATAAGATGCATTGAATCGTTAGCAGAAAACTTTCACTTAAATTAACAGCCATGGTGTATTTTCCTCATGTAGGATTTTCAAAACAAGAAACATTCATTTTTACGTGTATCAAATGAATTGTTTTTATTTGAACAGTAACTTCTCTGATCTAATAAAAGATACGCAGCACCTGATCCAAAGTCCAGTGCAGCCAGCCCGTGGGAGACACCTCCTCAGTGAAACTCCACTGAGCCCTAAATTAAACAGCTGTTCCTGTGCCTTGCAGCAGACACTGGGAGGGCCCTGAGCACTTGGCCAACATCATGATTGCTACCAGGTTCATGCAATGAAAAAATTATTTCACATTTCATCAGTTAATTTACTGTTTAGACTTTAGAAGCTCAAGTGATTTTTTTCTTGTAAGAATTCAGAAAAAGAGATAAGTTTCCCTTCCCCAGGCCCGTTGGTTATTAACATATTTTATAATCAAACAGGAACCATTTGGAGAAGTAACTGAGTTGGTCAAAGATTTTATTACTAAATCATCCCTATGGTCCTAAAGAATTATGAAAAATATGTTTACTTCTCTGTCATTAACCAACCATGGCACATTTCTACTCTGTAATACAGCTCTTCTTGCTCTCTTTTGTCCCTGTTACTCAATTTGAGTCACCATCAAGGCTTGCTTGTGTTTCAAAGCGTGACCTGAGCACTTCAAAGGGGTTGGTCCCCATCAGAAGCTTCTACTTCCTCTTGTTTTCCCCCAGTTGTGATGGGATACGTGAGAAACCTGACATTTCTGGCACAGTTACCTTGTTAATTGCGGGGGCACTTGAACTGGGGGACTCATTTAATGAAAGAATCTTCTCTGTGCAATGTGAAGTTGTGGCCGTATCCACCACAGAAGAGTTCGTGTGTGTGGAACAGATGATTCATGAATGAGATCAAATCCCCGTGTCTGGAAATTCCAGTAGACATCAGAGAGTGCTGGCAAATA
The DNA here is from genome assembly GCA_013397115.1 of Edolisoma coerulescens. NCBI lineage: Eukaryota > Metazoa > Chordata > Aves > Passeriformes > Campephagidae > Edolisoma > Edolisoma coerulescens. Next base: position 4,458,700 of record VWZW01004119.1, read on the forward strand.
CGGGCAAAGGAAAAATTAGAGATGTTGCTGCTGTTTAGGCTGCACTTACAAATAGGACTGACCTGGCGGCATTCCCAGATAAACTCAAGGATTTTACAGCTGAGTGAGCTGATTGGGAGTTAATGCTGTATGATTGACTTGTCGTGCTCACAAGCCTCCTATTAGCAGAGGAGAATACCCACGGAAGGACCAGAAACAAGACTAAGTCTGGTAATTGCACAACACTTGCCATCCTCAAGGATCTCCGAGCATTAAGCTGATGCTAGAGAGGGCGTTCCAGTCTGGCTGAATTACAGCATCACTTAGAGCAGCCCAGACACCTCTGCAGGCTACACGAAACAAGAGTGAGGGGAAAATAAAGGCCTGAGCTGCTTCTTCTTGCATCTCATCTCCTACAGAGGTCAGTAAGGCTTGAGCTAGGGTATGAGCTAGCAGCAACTGGGTACTTTGCACTGTTCACCTCTGTAGGCAGATCTTGGAGAAAGTGCCAGAAAAGTTTGTGTGCCTGATTTGGGTTCTCTGAGACCCTTTGTGAAGGTGCCTTGTTCCCACTGAAAGAGAGAAGCTCTTCAGCTCTTTAATTAAGTCTCTCTTTAAAAAGATTCTCTGTATTTAAGTATCTGAAGTAGTTCTGGGGACACCATGTGCACTCTGCTTTCGCAGAGAATTAATTTTTTTTGCATTATCAGATGTGCTTAGGGAGGGATTCTGCTTATCACATGTGGAAAAGCCTAAGATAATGATTTCAGTCCAATTAGCACTTGGGAAGAGCTGTATCCTAAGACTTTAAAGTGGAAAGGAGGTATTGCCCTGTGGAACTGCTTTCTTCCTTTCCCCAGACCAGCAGCTGCCTTATCCTTAATGCCAAACTTTCAACCCAAAGTTAAAAATATGAACGTTGCCCCAAACTTTCCTCTATGGGGAACTAATAAAAATCAGCTATTGTAGCTACCATCTGTATTTGGGAGAGTGAAACCACATCTCAGTGCACTCTCCAGTGAGCACTAAATAATTGCTTTCCTTTTACTTTCATAATAACATGAATACCTGCAGCTGGGGCAGCACTGGGTGATATTTTGCTGGGCCAGAAGGATCTGTTTTGCTGTCTGTAAATTGGTGACAGCAACACCTATGTCATGTTACAACCAGAAGAAAACAGCAAATGCTCCTGATGACCTCAGTCTTGTTTTGTACAAACGTGTGTGTTACTGCAAATAGAGAGTTCAAAGCAGCTCTTACAAATTATTATACTAGAAAGTAATGGACCATAGAAGAGGTCCCTTGTCAATAAGAGAAAGCATCTAATGGGCTGGATCAAATGCAGAAATTAAGTGATAGTAGGTTTCAATGCACTAATTGTATAATTCAGTTTACTGCATATCAAGCACAGAAACCTCACCTCCTCTTTGCTCTTTTTCTTGACAGGCTTAAGAGAGAGGAAGATGATGAGGTAGGGAGAGAATCAGCTTTATTTGCTTTCCTAGCCCTGATGAAGCTAGGATATTAAGGAAGAAACTGCCATTGTACAATCTGTAGATGGGGAATAAGCCTGCAGTCTCATTCACCCATCTTTGGTGTGTTAAGATCATTGCTTTTCTTTCAAGTAAGGAATGAATATAATAAATCATTGCATATGTTTAGGGAGGTGATCTAGTAATGTAAACATTTGGTGATATTAATACTCAGCACCACCATGTGGTCCCTGAGCATGGCCTCATGGGGACCTTTGAGCTGCACGTTTCCATTTGTCAAAATTGCCTCAATAGGATTTTCCCTCTGACAGGCTTGGGGCTGGTTCTCAGGGGTTTGGTTCTCAGATGAATGATGCAATACTTGTGCCATCAAAGCAGGGACTGTCTGAGTAATTGCCCGAGTTGATGTATGACCCGTTGTCAGGGGAATCATACAGGAGCATTTGACAACGTGAGTGACAAAAACCACAGGAGCATGGTCTGAAAACAAAACAGATTTGACCGTGCCACTCATGGGAATAATACAGAATTAAACATATTTTTTCTAGCCTAAAGTCTGATTCAGCTCATGTGGGGAAATGTGAAATTAGAAATAGGCTAAGACATCTGCAGACATCAACAAATCACTCGTATCTGCATGCTTTTTCCCCTCCATAGGACAAGTTCACGTTCTAAGATCTGCTTCCAAGCCTTATATTCCCAATGAGGTCTCTGTTGTTTCTAATACCTTGCCATCAAAGTTGCCCCCAAAAAGTAAAGTGAAGAGACAGCAAAACAAGCAATTTGAAGCCTAGCTAGGCAGTCTTCTGGGACCAAAGTCTCACTTGACACACATCACTTAAGAGAAATGTTGTGTGGTGTGGAAGAACATCCTTACAGCCAGCCTGAGGAACTGGCTTGGCAACAGTAAAAAGCTGCAGTTATTCGGAGACTCATTTCTCTCCCTGTGCCTTCTAGGTGAAACTGCTGAGGTTTCTTACGCTGCTGAGAGTTTCAGTAAAAAATTATGCAATAGAGAGTGGCTCAGCAAGGAGGATGATAGCATTCTCCATAACTTTCTTGACTTTTTAAAAAGCAAAACAACATTTGGAACCCAGTGTCCACCACAGAAAATAACTTTTTTAATGGTATGCAAGGGACATTTTCAGGGAAAACATAACCCTAAAAAAAACCTGGAAGCTGTTATCTGCTGAAGCAGTCCTGCTTCTAGCATTAATGGCCTCAGTAGTTTCAGTACTGTGCCACCAAACCCCATTCTGACTAGCCCTCCAGCTGGTATAAAGGCTCTTTTATGTTTGGTTAGTGTATTTATGGGGATGGGTAGGTGGCGACATTTTAACTCAAATATCTTTTAGCACGTAGTTTTAAGAGTATTTGGGTATCAGCGAGGGACAGAAAGTCTTTGGCATAGTAGAGCAGGCTGTGTGGCATTTAAAACACATGGTGTGCAAGGCTAGCAGGAGAATGGCTTGGATGTGAGTCTGAGAGAAGATGTGGAGGGAGTGGAAAGCAGGAAAGCCGAGGACCTCGGGCACGGCTGTAGGTGCAGTTCCAGTGCCTCTGGCACAGTGTCACCGAGTGCTAAACGCCCCAATTGCTCACAGCACCAAGTGAACTGTGCCTGTGTGGCTTGTCAAGTGCCACATGCAGATGCCTGGGCTTGTCTGATTTAAAGCAGCCCACCAAGATGTCCTGTGGCCACAGCTGGAGCGTTGTGCTGAACGCCTTTGGCACTGTAAGGAGGGGAGAACTTTGCCCTTTCTGAGTGGAAAAATTTGATCACTGGAGCAGAAACCTCATATCCCACTGTCTCAGCAAGTAATTTCAAATTACGGAGAGAAGCTTGTCTTTTCAGCATGTGGGAGCTGCATAACCAAGTTACACACTGGCCCAGATGTCGCAATAAGCCCTGCAGTTCATTTGCCAGAACCCCTGAGGGTCAGCCCAAAACTGCTCGTGTGCGAGTGCCCAGAGCAGCACGGAGCAGCACAAAGCTGTGCAGAGCTCATTTACAGGGAGCCTGCCCTGGCACAGCGTTAGCTCAGCTCTGGTGGCCTGGGTACCCCAGGTCATTTCTCAGCAGGGCTGAGTAGCTGCAATAAGCGGGGTGTGGGTAAGACCCCAACACATTTGCTCCCTGCCCACCCCCCTTGCTCGCTGCAGACACATCCCCAGCACTCCAATGTCTATTTGCCTTTGTAACTGGAGATTACATGTGGATTTAATAGGCACAGGGGCTCTTAGATGTAAGTACGAAGATCCTTTAGTCTAATAAGAACCAAAAGTACATACGGAATAAAAGTATCATTTGCTAGCGATTTCCCCGAGTGGAAAATGTTCTGGGCTGTTTTTCAGAGGTTTGACAGATGGAGCTGATGTGATTTGCAGCACAGCCCAAAGTGCACTCATGTTTCTGCCATTTGTAACCAGGCGCTCTCCAGTCCCCCATCTTCGGAAATAAAGCTGCAGGTTTCATTTCTCTCGCTGTCGAATTGGAGTATTATAATAATACTGTGGGCCAAAATGGAATTCAGGGCACATTAACAGCAAAAAATGATAAATATTAGTAAGCATGTGAGATAGTGTAATTGTTTTAATGGTAGAAATTATATTAGTAATAAAAGAAAAAGCTAAAAAATAGATTGGATCCGATAAACATTGGATTGACTCAATCAAGATACGAGCAGTAGGGCACAGAGGTGTATTCAGTGAGCTGTTTGTTTTCTGAAGCTGGAAAATATTTTGACTCCAAGAGGAGCATGTGATTAGCAGAGTTAAATGAGATGAATAACGCTGTAATATTTTTGTGAATTGTTTTTCCAGCTGAAACTTGCCTTCCCCATCTATAACAGTGATATGTTTTGCATAAAGCGCTCAAACATCATGGGGAGAAGGGTGGGAAATGACTGATCTTTTAGTGTGAGAGTTCTGTACCAAGGAGAATACACGAGGAGTAAGTTACACAGCTGATGGTAGCAGGAATTGTGGCAATATACTGAGAATATGTTAGCAAATTATCTCTGTTTTTAAGAGGACGCTTTTTCTTTCCATGTGCACACGACAATAATATCCCAATCAACATGCTCTTTGAAAAGAAGGCAAGTTTTATGTCAAATATTGACAAAAAACATATTGAAATAATTTGTTGGTGTTTATAGTTTGTTCCACTAGCTGTTTTCCTCTCCCAAAAGTGATTTGCCTGTTATTGAAATGAGAAGTTATACTAGAGTTTGTGCAGTATGACGCACAGATTCTCTAAAACCTTAAAAAAAATATTGGTAAATATTTTTGCAAATTAAAACATTCTACTTTATAGCAAGTCCCAAAGTGTAATATTTTATCTCTTACTATATTTTTAGGCCCCAATACATGAATTTCAGGCTTTTGCAGCATTCATATTAATTTAATGAAAAGTAATGTTTGTATTTGATAGGAGAAACAAACATGGTGTTTAGCAGATTTAGCAGCAATAAGTGACACAGGGAACTTTGGGAAGTTCTTAAGATATAGTTACATAATTTAAATCTCTAATTATCTTTCACAAAGACTAAGAAGTTTTCATAGCACATGTCAGAGTCCTCCCAGCCTGAGCTGCTCATCAATCCATCAATGACTGAGACACAACCTGATGGCTCTGCTCCCATTAGTGCCACCTTCTCTCAATTTCTCCATTCTTTGCTTCCTCATTAATAGAGGTCACTTAAAATTTTACATACTGTAAAATTGTAGCCTGAAGAGCTTCCCTTAGATAGTCTAATGTTATTCTCAGCATATCAAACCCTGAGAGATTATTATCTGAAAAATTGCCAGTCAAACACTTTAAAGTGATTTTTCTGACATCCTATTATATATGCACATATCCTATGGGTTACTGAGTGCTCTGTAAAGCAAACTGTAAAACAGGGCCTCAGATGGTTTTGGGAGGATGAAGAAGAAAGCAGAAGTGGGTGGAAAAGAAGAAATTAAATATGAATAGGGTGTGTTGCTGTGGATTATACAATTAAAATGTTAACTATGCAGTAATAGTCTATGATATTTCTTCTAACAAAAAAAAAAGTTACCGGACTGGGAAACTTGTTGGTAACACATATAACAAGATGAAAAGCAGATTTGAAATGTAAAAGATTTTCAGACAATGCCTGAAACTGAGGAGCAGAAGTAGCAAAGCAGACACTACATGCTTCCTGGTTCCTCTTGCAAGAATTATTTTGCTCTGCATAGACTAAGAGGAGACTTGTTTATGGCCTCTAATCAGTAAAAATAAAGGTCAGGGGTTTTTTTAAGCTTCTTTCCTTAATGGCTGTGCCTAAATGGATATTTAGACACTTTAGCTGCCCAGTTTTCAAAGGTGCTACAAATCTGTAGCTTTTGCTGATGTCTCTGACCGATTCACGTTATTTGGGTCCTGTGAAAATCATGGCATTTATGTAGGTGCTTGAAAATTGGTTTAGACATTCTCCCTCTAACTGGCAGAATTTTGGTCTGTAGCATCCTCTTTCTGTACATTGGCTCTGTGGGCAATGACATGGAACCTCAGCAGACATTTCCCCCAAGTTAAAAGGAAGGCCAAATACTGTGCATTTTTAGTCTGGTCCTACTGTGTTCCCATTAAGACCGTATCATAATGAAATTCTTCTTATTTTTAAATCCATTTCTTTATTGCATTTTCCATAACGTTAGGGTATGAGCAACTGGGAACAGCTTAAACTTTCATTTGTATCATTTTACAGAATATTTTTACTATCACTATTATAGGAACATTATCCTATCTTTTAATGTTTCCTAGAACCACTATGGCAAGCCAGGGTACAGAGAGCTCAACATTTCTAATACAGCATTTCTACAAATAAAATCCATTGTGAAAACATGGAAGCTGTGTTATGACATCATTAGTGGCATGGTGTTGAAAACAGAGGCAGCAGAGCAAGCCAAGGACAGCAGCCACCACCTAGAAGCTGTGTCATGTGAGGGCTGGAGCCTTCCTGGCTGACTGCTAAAGGCTAAATTGGCTTTGGAGGGTCTGTTTGTGGTGGTTTCATCACTTGTCGTGGTGATCCAAGAAGAAGGAAGTGTCTGTCTGGGCAGGAAATTTAGGTATGAAGACGTTTATCTTCTTGTCTTGTTCTGTAAGGCCCATCCTGCTGGGTTTCTCCCTCCCATTACATAAAAGCTGCCTGGCTGCCCAATTAGTGTGCTGGGGAAGCGGAAAGGGGGCTAACGCTGATGTCACCCACAGGCGTCACACGCTCTGCATTTAGCTCAGCGCTGTCCTTCTGTTCCTGTGAAAGTGTTGGGGAGCCCACTCTCTCTCCTCCACAGCCAAAAACTTTCCTGCAAAGCAGGGAATGCTCCGGACTTGGGATTTCAGATATCTCGTGCCATTCCTGCAGGAGATATCTGTGGGAAGCAGAACTTTTGCCTCCATATCCTGTTTCTCCGGTAGGCATGGAGTCTGGATGTCAAAGGATAGAAAAATCCAGATTTATGAATGCAGCATTGCATGGATAATTACCATTCATATTTACTCAGGGGGAGAAAGCACTCAGTGCCCGTAGGCCCTCGGACACAGGGCATGAAGACAAACATCTCCATAGGCTCCGTAGGCTCTGGACAGCACAAAACCCTGGGAGTTTGCACCGGGCAGTCCAACAGGAATGAAATCATCAGCAACTCCAATTGATACATCATAGCCTGCCTTGCTGCTGCTGCTGGCATTAGCATTTGCTAACCTGTGCTAAGCCAATTTTGTGGGACAGTTGGGAGTTTAACAAATGTATTTCAAATTGTATTTTGGAGAAATCTCAAGCATGGGGGGAACTGGTCATGTTCTGTTCGTTGCAGCAGATGGCATCCCATTTGGTGTTTGTTAGCTTTGTTTGCAGCTCAATATTTTGTTTCTAGGGGAACTCAGTAAGTTAAATAATTTATTTCTCTAATGCATCAAGAGTCTGATCCAAACTCTACTAAAGTCAGTGCAAAACATTTGATTAACTACCACGTTCAGTGGATTAAATTCCAGGTCTTGTATGTTGAGGAGTATTTCAGATGCTCCCTAGTGAGAACAATAGTCCTCTGTCTTTCCATGGAGAAATTTTTGCCTGCAAATAAAAAAAATATTCAAATACTGACAAAAAGCTTAGCAGAAAAGAGTGCAGGACTGTGGAGATAGGGATGGCGTTCTGGTTGAATGTCCAAATTGCTAAACCTCTCTTGCTATTAAATTCCCCATTTTTTGAATAAAGAATATAAATAATACCTTCCAGCTGCATTTGGAATTTAATCTAGTACTGTTAGCAGGCCGCTTTGAGAGCTTTGAAGGCCCCATAGCAGCGCTAAGCAAATAATCATTATTACTTAATGTTCTCATCAAGCATTCTTGCTCAAGATGGGATCTTGCATTACAAGGGCTAACCATAAACACGTCACTCCTCTGATGAGGAATTTTTGGACTGTCAGAAGCAAATTCACACCCTGATCCTGCAAAGAGTTTTGCATGGGCAGGACTCTACCACCTTCAGCAGTCCGTACAGGGCTCCTAACCGTGTCTGTGCGTGGAGGAAATTTTTATTCCATTGTTATGAGTATTTGAATCCTGAATAATCTAAGATCTTGAAGGAATCAACACTTAAAAGAATTTTTTTTTGTATTCCAATAAATATAACATGCCTGCTCATTTTCAGCAACATTTTTTCAAGTTATTCATTCACTAGTAGGGCCTGGCAACTGCTTTATTCTGTATTTTCATCCAGATTTTCTGTTTGTATCGTCTTTGGGCATTCAAAAAGTGAGTGTGTATTAGCTGTACAGTGTCTGTGCATGAATTCCAGTTGTATTTTAGTCCTCCTAGTGGCCTATTATATTAACAATATTACAATCTGTGGTTTAGGCATAGGAACACGTTCTATATCACCAGTATCTCACTGCCTTTTGCAGCATTGATACTGCAGCAACACTTCTGCATTGCTAAGGTCAATAAATCTCCTAAAGCATTTGTCCAGCAAATCCAGTCACGTGGCAGCTCTCACTTCACACATTTCCCTTTTTATACACAAATTGCAGAGAAATCAGTGCAAAAAAAATACTGCGTTATTCTGTCCCTGCAGGAAGCCCACTGTGGGAGCAGGAGCCTATGCTGGTTCCTCACACCAAATTCCTTCTTCAGTCATTCCCAGCAAACATTTTCTCACAGCCTGACAGGAGGGTCAGGCCCCACAGACCCAGAGTTCCCAATATTTTCGCTGTTTCCCAGTATTTCCACTGGGCCTCCTTTCTCTGAAAAAGCCTCGAAAGCCTTGCCAAAATAACATCTCACAGCCTAGGAAGGGCCTTTCACAGCCCAGGTGGGCTCAGCACAGGTCCTGTTACCACCCTTTCAGGTCCTGTTAGATGCTTAACCTGAACTTTGCTATCCAGGGGAGCTGAAGGTGGAAAGGCAAAGGTCTGTCCAGCACTTGTCCTTGAGTTTTCTCTTTCGAGGCTGTGCCCCTCACGGAGAGTTTGCAAGCACTGATGCCTCGTGCCAGATCCCAGTGGGAGACATGCTGTATGCCTGGCTGAGCCACAAAGTGGGATAGAGGTTCTCATGAGCAGAAACAGATGTACTCATTTCTAAAAGATGAAGCAAACACATCTAAATCCATAAATTAACTAAAATTCCCCTCGGATCACAGCCAGATGATTTGCTTGTTAATCAGAATGGATATCACTGCTTTAATTCAGTGAGGAGGCAAGTTCAACACTAATAAATCTCCTGTAGGAGCTCCCATCTGCATCTCCAGCAGTGGTCATCTCGATGCCCAGCATTGCTCTGCTTAATTCCAAATTCTTATTTATAGTAATTCCAATTCTTAATTCTCTTAAGAATGGAGAAACAGTGTTTCTTCTAGAGCATCCTTTAGAGTTAAAAAAAGGACTACCACCTGCCATCAGCATTTAGGACATGGATTGCCTATTCCCTGCACGTACATTTTGCACACACAAAGTAGGTGTTTTAAGAGTGTGAACGGCTGGCCCCAGTGTCAGGAGCAGCCAAAGAAAACTGCAGGGAAGGGAACAAAAATCCCACATCCCAGTGGGCACGTGCATGGGAGCATTGCTGACATCCCTTCCTCCTCTGCACCTCCAGCCACAGGCAGACACCTGCAGCTCCCCGTGGTTTCCCCAGGAATCCAGGAGCTCCAGCCAACAGGCCTGGGTCAGAAAACCTGTCCTCCAGCACATCTGAAACTCAGCCATGAATTTCTTAGCTTTTAAATTGCATTTTTTAGTTGATTATCTTCCAACAGGTTTTCTAAATTCTTGATTAATTTCGGGTTAGCTATTTAATACATTGTTTGGTTAACTAATTCATGTAGTTGTTTATAATTATTGCCTTGCTATAAAATCATCTTAATAGAAGGTTGGGGTTTTTTTGTTTTCTTTCCAGTAGAATAACAAGTTATTTTGTTATTCAAACAAGGCTTACTTCCTGCTGTTTTCAATAAGATTTTTAATAAATATGTAAATTTAAAAATTAATTTACTGCATACGTTTGGCAGCATGATTCTTGAACTGACAAAAGTTTGATGGATTGTAAAATTATCCTCCATAAAAATCATCAGTCACAGTAAACAGAATTTATCAGCCTCTGGTAATTCTACAGCTTTTTCTTCATCTTATCTCCTGTTAGGAACTCACTTAAAATTGATTATAATATAGTATGTTTCTAGAAACGTAATTCATTCATATATTAATTAGATTTTAGGTTAATATCCCATCATGGAATAGGACATGAGCCAACAGTGTTTTCCAGTTGTTACAGAACCGCAGTAGAGAAACCTTGATTACTGTTCCCATGTGGTTTAACTGCCAGGACTAATCACTAATCAAATTCAAACAACATAAAATGGAACATCCTTCATAGCATTTATTTTCTAGCTGACTTATACGATAGGCTTTTTATTGATACAACTTGCTGTAGTGAAATGAACTAAAAATTGCAAGAGAGGATTTATCCTTCTACTTTAATTTGGTTCTGCAGCCTGTGCCTGAAACTCTGTCTTGGATTTTTGTGCATGTAGTGCTGCTGTCCCTGAAATGCTCTGCCCTACAGCAGAGATAAATTGTTTGCATAAATTTAGAAAGTTCATGTAAATAACTGTGCTGTTATGTTGGATTTGATAGCAGAAGAACTTAAAACATAGGTTTCCATCTGCAGTTCATGCTTTGCTTGAATCAGTGCTGAAAACTTTGCGGCTCATGACGTCAGCTGGAGAGGTGGCAAGTGCAGCCATGTAAGCAGCATCATTATCTGCATCCATCCTGTCCCAGTTTTCTCTGATTACAAAGGAACTTCTCTAGTCTCATTGCACAGAGTCAGAAAACAGTGTGCATGTGGTTCAGGCTGCTACAGATTTACTGGGAAGGCAGCCTGGGCTCTACCCTCCTCCCCTGCTCCTCCAGGAGCACTTAGCAGTGCAGGACTGCCCAGCCCCAGCCCCTAATCCTCACTTAGGGAAGGTGCAGAGGAGGGCACACCTAGTGGGTTTCATTAGTGCCTTTCAGTTGCCAGGTGTCACAGAAGGGCAAAGAAAGGGCAGTGGGTTTTGGTTAGAATCGTTAGAGACAAAATCTCTGATATGTAAAAAGTTGATTAAAATAGTGGAAAGGAAAATGTCAGCTTCAGGCTCCTAAAATAAACTGTGTTGTTTGACTGGGGTTCAAGCAAGCTAATTCAGAATTTTTTAACAGTGAAGAAGACCCTGTTTCCAAATTCTAAAATTTTGACCTCTATTCCTGGTGAGAGCTTGGAAGAGCTTTAGTTCTGATGTTTGTGCACCGTGGACATGAAGGCTCCCTCTGCAGCAGCCAAGCGTTGAGGTCACAGAGAGGGGAACTGATGGGTCTGGGAAGTTTGTCTCGTCCCAAATTTCCTTCCTCCTCAGAGGCTAAAAATAAAAAAAGCCCTATTTGCAGTGGAACTCACTCCTTTGTTTAAACTATCTCTCTGAACCGTTTTGAGAACTTACAAGAAGGGACATTCCCTTTCCTTCCTCTGCAGGTCTTCCAGCAGAGATTCACACTGAGTGAACTCTCCCCCAGACAGCACAGCCCTCTTAATGCATAAAACAAGCCAGTCTTCATACCTGGGAGAATTATTTCTGTGTGGTTTTGCCATCCTGCTGATTTGCTCTTGATGCTGCCACATAATCTTGCTTCTTCAGTGGTTGGACTCAATGATCTTAAAGGTCTTTTCCAACCCAAACAGTTCTATTATTCCATGATTCTCCTCCTTCTGCTTCTGTCTTTTTACCCACAGGTCAGCTGATGTACCTTGGATGGTCACAGGCCATGAATCTAGTCCAGGACACAAAAGACAGGATTCTTAGTGAGGAAAATCATTACCCACTTCCAATTACCTTTTACAATACAATACAATACATCACATTCTTGGAGTGCAATTCCATTTTCCCAATTCCAGTATTCCAGGTGACTGACATACAAACATTGCAGGCCAGGAACTGAGGCATCGCTAGAGAGAGAGGGGATAAGTGTCTTTGTAACTACCAAAATAAATGGTTTTATTCAAAAAAGCCAAAGGTGGAAGATGAAGACAGGTAAGAACACGGCTAATACTCAGGAACAGTAGTCTGAGAATAGTTCAGCCATATGGAAAAAATTACTCTGATTACTGCAAATGTCTGTGAGATTATATGTTAGATGGGTGCAATCCTGCATTTACCGAGTTTGAGAGGATTTTTTCTCTTCAGTCAAACGGGAGATAGAATCTATCTCTTTAGGAACTGCATTTGGTATTGGATTTAAAAAAAAGAAAAATTTGAACCATACTTTTTTTCCCCTGCTTGATTCAGTTCTGTGTAAGTATCCCAATTTAAAAAAAATCATCCAAACCTCTAGTCTAGGATAAAATTGTAGCCCCTTTTTCATATAAAGCCCCTTCCTTATTGAAACAATCAGCCATACTTTCATCAAGGTCAGGATAACTACTTTTATTCAGTAGGACAAACCTGTGTATATTTAAATTCTGTGAGCTGAAGTACAGTCTGATGAAGACTGAAACAATGAAGTTATTTAGGACTGCATAGTTCCAGTAGCCTTTAGTTATCATTGGCAATATCACCCTTCATATAATTCTGTCAAGGAAGAGTATTTACCTTCAAAAGGTTAAGCCAAGCTCAATAACTTTGTCACCAATCTTACCTTTCAGTATGACTTTTTTCACTGCCATTTTTTTCAGTCACTAGAAAATCAGGAAAATTTTGCTATTTAAGTCCCTCTACAAGTAAAGCTAAAAGGATCTCGAGAACTAAAGTGAATCCTATACATCTCTTGTTCATTTTCGGTCTATCAGGTTCTAAAAATTGAGTAACAGCTTCCTTTCTCACCATGGATATTTCTTCCTTAATGCCTTGTGGTGAGCTTCTGATTGCACTAAGCATTGCTTTTAGTGGGTAGAGTCCCTCTGTGAGAAGCAAAATTGGTGATTCTGCCGATGTGAACAGAGTGAGGCTGTGCTTTGCCTTCTGGAGACTGGTGTTTAATTGCTTTTCTTTTTAATACATCCCCTCAACACACTTGGCTGAGCACCAGCACTGTTATCATTTTCCAAGGTGTTGCCGCTTAGAATTGTATTTTCTTATTCCTTTTTAAATAAGCTTTGTCCATGCAGAGTTGATGCAGCCAGTGGCCATTCTGAGGCACTATGAGAAAACAAACACATTTGTGCCATTCAGTCCGTGCCTGAACAGAAGGAAAAAAGCCTGGAAGCTCAGACCTCAACATCCTGGTTTATTAAATTATGCAGGAGTTCAAAGAGGGTTGGTATAAGCCTGATCAGGTCAAACAGTCTTGTCATGTCAAGGAAATATTCATGTATGAGGATGGTAATCTTGGCATTGGAATGCTGAATGTGCTGAGTCACCTCATCATTTTATGGAAATTATGCTTTTGAAAGCACAAGGCCCAATTCACTAAACTATCTTTTTTTATCTCCTAAACCACACAAGAATTCAAGCTATAGACAATGTAAGTTTCAGCTCCTCAGCCACCTGTTCATTAGGCAATGGCTGTTTTGTCCAGATCTGCAGCTATGAATTGTACAAAATTTGTGCTAATCAGCTTTTTTTCCTCTAAGGTAATTCACTTACAGTTCAGGATCATGAGAAATGCTTTCCTTGTGATACTAAAACATATTTGTAGATATTTATGCTCTGAAATACAGTAGGTAAACTTTGACTACATTGTCATTGTTACATTACCCATAATGCCATCAGGGGATGATACATATTTATGTATATCTGGCTTTCCTATCAACTGCTGAACAGACCAATTAACTTAAAAATGCTTCCTACCAATGCATTTTTTTCCCAGAAAACAAACTGGCACTTATTGTTTATCATGGAAATCTGATAGTGTATCTCTGAGAATGCCATTGTCTGCTACAGCAAAATAATTTTGGGACTTCTGCTCAAGTAGAAAAGAGAAGAATTATTCATTATTTCAGAAATTATTTTACTGCCAGTCCAGAAAACAGATGAAAGCTTCTGACAATGTACAATGGAGAGCAAGGCTTATCTTATTATTTAAAGTTATGCTTTAAAGAGAAAGGAGTTCAAACATCACATTTTTAGCTCAGCTGTAATGCAGAAGAGGTCATGCAGTTACAGCTTTCACCTTTGTAGTTTCCTGGATGTGGCTGTAGAGCTGTTTTCAGTGCAGAGTGTTACTTGTTCACCTGATGTTAAAAGAGATCTGGAGACTGTTTGCTTTGCACAGAGAGCCTGCATGGCATTCTGTCCTGGCGGGGTGACAGACAGCCACTGCCTGGCAGCTCAAGCCCAGCCCTTTCCACGTGGCACCTCCTACTGCAAACGGTGGTGTGACACCACCGAATTCAGTGAGAAGTTACTTCTGATTAGACCAGCACATCTCTGGTCAGAAAACTGCCCTGTGTCTCCTTGCACCTGCTCCACAACAAGCTGTGAACATATTAAAATTGTCCCACTAAACAGGTTATGTATGAGCCTACCTAGTGCTGCAACAGAATATCCCACTTAGACCCATCGTGTCATGAATGCAAAGCAGTTACAGGACTTAGAGGATATCTAAATTGGTATTCTGAATCTAAAATAAGAAATGGTGGCTCCTGGGATCAAGTTTACCCTGAGCATATGCAGACAAAGTAACAAGCAATTTTTAAAAAGTAAAAATCTAGAAAATTGTTTTCCCTCACAATAAAGTTATGAGCAATAGCTAAAAAAACAAAAGGGAACCTACTTTGTATCTTCTATTAGAGATCAGATCTGAAATGAAAGACCTTGAGTTACACAATTAAGTATTGATTTTGTTGATCTATATTTAATTCTCATAGCAATTTTGTTGTTTTTACCCAATAGTGTTTTGCAGTTATACTTCACTTGAAGCAATGCCCCTCTTGCTTTTGTTTTAATCTAAAAACTAAATTGCCCAATGCATGAGAGACATAAATAAAGTTCGCTTTATTCTTTTTTGTAACTGATTCTGAGCCCTTTAAAGTGCTGGTTAACTAAACTTAGACAGCTGGAAAATACATTTATCCTGCAGAATGGTTCATTGCTATTTCTGGGATCTGGCAGGACTTATAAGCATAGCCTGACCTCCAAATAATCAGAGCTTCTGTGTGTTACCACATACAACAAATGGCCCTGCAGCTGCTTTCCTTCCTGCACACGAGTGTGGGTCCTTTGTGTCTGTGAACCAGCCCACCCTCCCCTGCTCCTCCTTCCCACTACACCTGAGGAGTCCTTGTGCCGTTCAGAAGGGCTGCAAGTTGTTCCTGGTCCCAGATCACACAGCTCTGAAAAGGCATTCTACCCACATGTAACCTCTCATTTTCACAGTTTGCAGAAAACCTAATTTGATGTATTAATGTAGAAATAACACCTATTTATAATGTATCAGTGTAACTGCAGGCTAGTTTTGTTTCCCTAATTTGCTGTGCTTGAAGTGACATGCCAGATTTTGTTACATCACTAATGGATTTTAGTTATTCCCTTTAGAATGTTGCCAACGAGGAAACATTATTCTGATTCATGACTCATGGGTGTATTTCAAAGTGATGTGACTCGTGATGAATGTCTGTGTGTGTCAGGAAGAGTTTCTCCTCTTCTGACAACTGGTCACTGTTCTCAGGTGGTACAAGGCACCCCATATGGGCAGCTAAGAACCTCCAGCTGTGGGAAGCTCACCTGCACAGTGGAGTAGAACAACAAATGCTCCCCATACCCTAAGGCCATAATGGTACAGGTTTTCCATACAAAAATACATTTAGGATAAGTAAAACGAGCTAGCCATTTATCTGCTTTAGGGTCATGGGCCAGAGCTGTTAGAGAGGCACTGTGAAAATCACAGTTCTTGTCTGCACTGAGCCTTTTTTTCTTTTTTTCTACTATCTATCTTTTGTAGACCAAAGTCTCTGACTACGTGTTTTTGTCTTTTCCCCTAATTAAGATTCAGGAAAACATAAAGTGTCCACACCAAATGCAGCACTCATCTTATTCACAGAACAGATCAGAATAGTCAGCAGCAAAGTCAACACTTTCAGGCTGAAATGGTTTTAAGCATTGCTGTGTGAGAGCAAGCAGGGGCTGTTGGTCCCATCTTACCTCTTGTGGCAGCAAAATCATGGAATCTTTCTTTTTGCTGAGGTGATAAAACCACCCGTTCACTACGCAGAAAGCCACTCCTGATGTAGGAGAGATTTGACTGGAGCCCACGACTTAGAGGTGAGGGGCTCTCTACCCTTCTTACTGAATCTCACCCAATTCTCGGGGATGTAGAACACACCCGCCTCACGTTCCACTCTGCAGAGGCAGCTGCTGAGCACATGTGTGACTCTCAAATGCATTAATGAACTAATTACTTTAAAATACACAGTGCTAACACCTTTGGGCTAACCCTTGTTCTTTGTTATAGCTTGACTCTGCTGCAGTCAATAGCAAATATACATAAAAAACCCCAAAGATACTGTGTAACCACATACACAATTTATCAATCAAATTCTAACAATAGTTGTTTTGCTTTTGCCTTTTGATTCATCTAGCAGCTTTTGTGACTGCCATGAATAATAAGAAACCTATTTAAGGATGAATCTAAATAAATACTCTTTGGTAATTTTGTACAAATTGTGTCTATAGTAACTAGAGAAAAAATTCTTCACTTGGGTTAACCTTGCTGTTCTAACACACACCAAGGTTAAAGAAATGACCACTGCCTTTTCAGCTCTAGGAATGCACATAATTGTGTTATTGTGGGAGAAAATGATTTGTTGATTATGTGGATTCTTACATTAATATCTCTGCCTAAAGTTTTTTTTTTTGCTCATGAGTTTTCTTCTATGTGTTAAAGAAAGGAAAAGTTTCAGGTTTTTTTAAAGAGGATGTAACTGGGCACTAGGGCACCTAAAAAGGACAAGTCTATGTCCAAAACATATCCATAACTTATTTCTGCGTTGATTCTTTTTTTAGTAAAAAAGTTTGCTATCACTATTAGAATTAGTTTTCCCTTTAAGCCCTGATGTACTCTCCCGTAGATGTACTGTTCACTACTCAGTATCTTTTGCCAACAGGTTTCACTGATGGGCTTCAGTTCGCTTCAATTTCACTTGATTCAATGTTTTTGCTTAAAATTTGTAGAGTACTTTTATTCCCTGCCGTTTCTCTAATGCACTCTATAAAATAAATGAGAATCTAGGGTGTGATTAAAGTAGGATTGTAGCCTAAGTTGTGCTTGAAAGGTATAAAAAAATATTGATACTGCATATATGCGGCATATTCCAATGAATTTAGTCCAGTCTGCCCTGTGGTGTAAATCCATCCTTCAGCAGGATAGCCAAAATCCTCCTCTGATTGTGATGCTTCACCCAGACTGCTCTGTCCTGAAAATTTTCCAGGTGTCTGTGCTTCTTCTGCCCAGGAGTTTGAATTGGATCCATTTGAATCAATAAGAGTTTTATCACAGGCCTTACTAACTCCAGTATTGAGTCCTGCAGTCCCAAGTCTGCTAAGTAGTCACATTCAATTTATCTATGGAAAAACTGTGAAGCAGGAAAATTACAGACAAAGAAACATCATTTAGTCTGTCATATAATAAAGTATTTTACGTTTAGCACTCTGAAAAGCAAAAAGTGCTAACGTGTTATTGATGCCATGGCTGAGAATTTTCTCATCTGGCCTACAGAGAAGTGAAACAATTTTTTCAGTATTTTAAATGAGAGCAAAGGGAAGAACATTTTAAGGTGAAATTGTGAAATAATTCTCTTGTAGGGTCCTAAATTTGTGTTCATTCCCATTACCTAGGGTTATATTCCTCTGAGAAAACATTTTGATTACAGATATTGAAGATGTTAGTTTTAACTGTCATCTAAAATTAGAATCCAACACAACATTCCCTAAAACCTTTTAGACTCAAGATTAATTAATGCACCAAACAGGAAATGTTCATTTACTAAGACTTTAGGATCTCCTGTTGCTTTGCTTAAGTCTGTTTGAAACATTTTCCAAAAATAATAATCTAATCCATGAATTGTCATCTTATGAAATGTGACAAGATCAGAGCAAAACCAGTCATTGGACTGGCATTTCAATTTTTATCTAACTAGCCATCAAAACAAGCTATCAAACTATGTAACAATTTGTCTTACTCTTGCCAAAGATTTCCAAGGAGAAGCAGCACAGAATGCACAACATTTGACTGACTTGAAGCTTGAATTCTTCAGAAAATTCTAAGGACCCTTTACAACTGGATATGTAATGACCCTCAGCATCCACACATCTGCCCAGGCTATATCTTCAGTGTGCTTAAAATGCCATCTCATTTTCTAGCTAAACAAAAATACTGATGCCTTGGATTTACAGTAATTTACTGATTCTGTCTTTGCCATCTGATGGCAGTACCAAAAATGAGGAATTGCTTTGCACTCTGATGGCATATCTCAGAATCCTTGAATCTTATCTGTCCAGGAGGTTATTGGATGTTGATTGTAAAATGTTGAATGCTATTCTGTATTTCTCTGGTGATATGATCTGTAAGAGGAGTTAGTTACTCAGATTTTGAAACACTCTGTGTATGAACAGCAGGTCATTTCTATTGAGCTGCTCCCTGCACAGCTCCCTAATGACTCCTTGGTCAGATCTCAGATTGAAAATACCAGTAGCTCACAAAGGGATAAAATTACTCTGGTACAATACTACTGTGTGTTTTTAATATAATGTGCTAATACATCGTCCAGTGTTCCCACAGAACTACACCACTTCTCCGAGAAGGCCTGGCCAATATCTGATTGATTCTGGTCTGTGGGGATCAGCTCAGTTCAGTGTAATTTCCTGTCTTGTTGCTTTCTTGTCTATTAGAGAGGGTTTGGGTTTGATTGTGGAAATCAATAGGCTTATACATGCAAAACGTGAGGTTATTCCCTAGCAAGTTTCATTTGCATCCTTAATTTATAGAAAATGCTGTTTTCTCCTCTGCACTTCTTTTTTTTTATACTCTACCTAAACAAATACCTGTTTAACCATACCCCCCAAAGTATTCATACAGGAGGAGATGTAAATTACTGTGAGTGTGCTGGAGATGTTTAACACATGCATAGCCAGGGTCTGCTACTTAGGATGTTAATAGCACTTGAGTGTTACATAAATGGAGCCCAATTTGTCTCAGCAGAAGATATAACTTCAGAAGATAACTCAGATAAAGTTATGATTTATCCTAAAATGGACACTTAATGTTCTATTTAATCATAACAGTTATTTAAGCATCTAACAATCTATTTCCTTTCACCCTGTGAACTTTGGAAAGACGGTAATTATTGGTGTACAATGGGATAACTTTTTAAGGAATATGCTTCTAATATTTCCCTCACTTTTACAGAAATTGAAGCAAACTGAAGAAACAAAAGAAGATTCCCAGAAGAGAGTATCTAAAATTTCCCTGGAGTCTCTCAATAAATTTAACAGCAATAATGTTCTTCTATTAGAAAAAGAGAAGAACTGTCTGAACAAGGTTGAAGGACAAAAGGAAGAAAATGGAAAGAAAGAAGCAGCTTCCTTGAATAGCTCAGGTCAGCAGGACGTGGACAATTTGGAATCCTTGAGTGATTCCCTGTATGACAGCTTCTCCTCTTGCACCAGCCAGGGCTCCAACGACGTTTAGAGACACTTCCCAGTGGGCTGCAGCACGGAATGGAGCTGAAGGCGAGCGTGGAGTGAGGGGGGAGAGGAGACTGTGTTTGAAACCTCCCCCTCCGGCTCTCTGTGCTCACATCAGGGTGTTCTGACCTCCCACCACTCAGCAATAAGGCAGGACAGCGTCACGGTGGTGCGTGGGACTCAACACCCAACACAACAAATACACAGAATAAAGTCTTAATTTTGCACTTTTGTGAATATTTGTACAGTTGTAAATACCTTGGGAAAATATATTTGTAGGGATACACGACAGCAATAAATATTAAATTGGTGCTATGCTCCTGTAATGGCGGATTACTAACTTAAAGAAATTGGTGTTAATATTAACAAGAAAAGCTAGTAGATTTTTTTAAAAAGAGTTATAATTGTTCTAGTCTTAAAACTGTATGTAGAAACACTGCATTACCATAAACCTGAGCCTGCGAGATTGTCTCTAATAAACTTTCATGGACTCCCTTTTAGAAAACATTTTATTTTTTACTTTTAGTGCAATTCCATACAGGTATTCTAGGGAAACGTGCATTTCACTTACTACAACTTCACAACAGGTGTCTTATTTCAAAAGGGTTTTGACTTTTGACATGGCAAGAAAATGAATAGATTAAAAGGCCTGATACTGCTGGCATTGGCTTCATCAATCATGCACATAACTGTTTGAAAGATCAGGGTCAAAGCAATTCACTGCTGACACAAACAGGAGTCTTGTCGGAATGAGAACCACATAAACCGCCCTGTACTTCTGACTGCAACACGGCTTTTCAACTTCCACCTCCTCTATACTCATTTCCCATCTAATTATGAATGTAGCATACTGTGTTATCTTTTCTAGTCTCTGTTTGGTCTTGAGTAAATTCTAAACACTATTTTTTAAAAAAACGAAACAGCTCCTGTTTGTGACACACTGAGATGATGGTGCTAACCAGTACAAGTTCAAACATATCTCGGAGCGGGGGGGATTGGCCTGTATTGGGTGTTTATGTTTTTTTCTACAAAGGTTGTTTATATGTAAGGGAAAGTCTATTTCAAAGGTTCTGTGTATTTTTTTTAGATGTGAAGTATTTATAACTGCTTTTTGTACAGCAATTGTAAACTAGATATATTTGGGGTATTTCTAGACTCTACAGTTTCTTTAGCACATGCTTGTTAATCTTTGAGATATTGTATGATCAGTGTTAATATTTTGTGCAATTTGTTATATTTTAAGTCATTTCTGCCGTAAACTTGCATCGTCTTTTTCAACTTTTAAGAAATTTTCATTGAATTTTCATAAATAAAACTTCTCTTGCCTACCTGTGCCTGCGGACAGGTTTTGGGAAGGGGATGCCCTGACAGCTTGGGCGTGCAGGGCTGGGATCAGGGGATATCCACCGAGCCGCCCCCCTCCGGGACAGCGCACGGGCAGGCAGCACTCGGGGAATTCGTGACACGGGGCTTTTAAACCGCGATTTAAGCTTAATTAACTCCTCCTTGCAGTAGAGCTGTGAAACCATCCCTGGGAAACAACGTGGATATCCAGAGAGGAGGCGACCACAGAGACGGTCCCAGCAGGGACGACGTGGGCGCAGCACCCCGGGCTGTCCCCGCCCTTCCCTTCCCACGGGCGGCGCTTCCCCCGCCTCCGGCCCCGCCGCCCGCCCATCCCGCCGTGTGTCCGCGGAGGAGGCAGGGTCTGACCGCCGCTCCGGCAGCACGTACGCGGCCACCGCGCTCTTTCCCCTCGTTTTGTTACGCTTGAATTCCCTTTTAGGGGGCTGGGAGGAGGGAATGGCGGGGCCGCGCCTCCCCTCCGTCCCTCCGGGGGGCGCGGGTGCTGCGGGGCGTATGTGGGAGGCGAGCGGCGCCTCGCAGCGGGGCCCGGCCTGCCGGGCCCCCCAGACGCGCTCCGGCTGCCACCTGTGGGCTTCGGGCGGGCGGGGACACGAAAGGCACCGGGGCGAGTCAGGCCACGGCGCGGGGTCTGTGCCCGAGCCCCGCAGCCGGAGCGGAGGGCGGGGATGTGATGAGCAGCCCCGGCGGGCAGAGGGTCGCGGGGTCCCTCGGCAGAGCCGTGCGAGACGGAGACGGAGCCGGAGCCGGCGGTGCGGGGGCTCCCCTCCCTCGCTGAACTTCGCCCGTCCCCGAGGCGCGCCCGGCGAGGTGCGGGGCGGCTGGCGGGGATCCCCGCCCCGCTCCGCCGGCATCACATGGTGCTGGGGGAGGGAGGGGGGAGCCGCCCCCCACCTCTCGCTTCTCCTACAGTTTCTTCCAGTCTCAGCGCTCAACTCCGGCGAGGCTGGAGCGCGGCGCGGGGCTGGGCAGGGCGGGCTCCGCCGCCTGCTCCCGGGGCGCCGCTCCGCAGCGGAGGCGGCGGGGAAAGCGGCACAAGTGCGCGGCGCCTCCGCTGCATCTCTGATTCTGATGCCCCTTCGCGACTGCACGCCAGCCCGGCGGCCGCGGCTCCGGGAGGATGCGGCTCTTCCTCCTCGCTGCAACTTTCTGGGGATTGTGCCTGGCGCCAGGTAAGGGGCTCCGCGCCGCTCGCCCGGAGGC
>VWZW01004119.1:4480927-4565963 GCA_013397115.1 Edolisoma coerulescens
CGGCTCGCGGGGCGAGGCGCAGCAGCCGCTGCCTCTCCGCGGGTGCCGCCCGCTGCCTCCGCGGGCCGTGGGCCGGTGCCAGCGGGGCGCTCCCGCCGCCGCAGCGCTCCCAGCGGAGGGCGGGCACGGGCCGGGGGTCCCCGCCGCGGGACGAGGGCTGCGGGAGCCGCCGGCGGAGCTGCTGGCGAGCCACGCGGAGCGCCTCCTTTGCATGATAAAGGCGGCTGGCGAAGGATGCTCCGCCGCTTTAATTGTGCATGGCAAAATAGTAATTAAATCATTTGTAATTAATTAGTAGCTAACTAAACCCGTCGGCACAGATAAGAGCCGGAGCGTATCTATGAGCTGGGTTGCTCTCTGAGGGGCGCGGGCGACTTTCAGCGCGCTGCACCGAGGGGCGGCGGCGGGGCGGGCGATGGGCAGCGGCGGCGGGGCTGTGCCGGTGCCGATGCCGGTATCGGTGCCGGTGCCGGTGCCCGTCGCCTCCTGGCGGCGGCGTGTCCAGCGCCGGAGCGGCCGCCCCGCGGAAAGGAGCATCATCAGAGCCCGCCACGCTCGGCCGCAGCTGAGCGGCCGGCACGCTGGTTGTACTTCGTATTTGTCCAAGGGATACTTTGGCTGAGCTGTTGAGTAGCTAGGAGCAGCAAAATGCGAAGGGGGAAAGATAAGGAAGATTTCTGGCACCTGTTGGTTGTTTGGGTTTCTTCGGTGTTTGGGTTTTGTTTGGTTTTCGGGTTTTTTTAATACAATTGCTATTATTAAGGCTAGGTTGGATAGGGTTTTGAGCAACCCGGTCTAGCAGATAGTGTCCCTGCCCATGGCAGGGGTTTGGAATGAGATGATCTATAAGGTCCTTTCCAACAGAAAGCATTCTATGATTTTGAACAAATCTCTCTGTTCCAGGTTCGGGTTTGCAAATACAGTGTTACCAGTGTGAGGAGTTCCAGCTAAATAATGACTGCTCTTCTCCAGAGTTCATCGTGAATTGTACAGTGAATGTTCAAGATATGTGTCAGAAAGAAGTAATGGAAAAAAGTTTTGGTAAGAATTTAATAGTTATTCTTCTGTTTACTTGGTTTAGGTAGTATTTGTTGCTTTTGGCTCCACCCATTCATGGTGTTCAGCTACAGATGAATCTCGTGTCCCTACCTGAAGGGATCGGATTCAATGTCTTGCACTTCTGAGTGGCTTTGCAACTCGATGAAGTTAAACATTTTCCTTTAAAACTGGTGTAAAAACTGAAGTATGCAAGCCAAATGTTGATAAAGCTGGTTAATACACAGCCTTATGGGTCTTCGATATAGTTTCCCAGCACTGGGAAATTAATAACAACAAGTTAGTTTAATCTCATTACAGTTAATTACATGGGCTTTTTCCCCAAGAGATAGAAGAGCATTAAATTAGTAATTCCCTCCTTTCTTTTATTTACTCAGGCAATTTATATACTCTGAAGGTTCATCTTAAGGGAAGGAAAGTGTACGGATCTTTGCTTTAATCCATTAAAGAAACTATCGAGCAAAAGGGAGAAAGGGATGTAAAAAAAAAAAAAGAAAGGAGGAATTTAGGGGGAAGAGACGGGCACAAATATATTTATTTGCCATACCAGTTTTCTAAGACTTTTTTTTCACCTTACTGCAACTAATATTAAAGCTAACATATTATGACATCAGTGTGTCCGAGAGGAAATGAGCTGTGATTCTGCATCTTGCCTCTGTTGTCTTCTGAGCTGTGTTATAAATGGCTGGGTTTTATCCAGCATTGTGGAAGGCATTTGAGATTTAGAGAGAGCTGTCCTGTCTCACGTTGCTGTGCTGCTCTGTAGCTTTCTACATGGGTAGAAGAGAAGAACTTTATTAGGGACTGTGGGGCAGTGTGGGGTGGCAGGAAGGGAGCTGGAGCTCATGGAGCCTCCTGCGCTGACCACAGGCTGCTGTGAGGGGGTCGGGCACTGGAACGGACAAGGAGCGGTCACTCTTGGGGAGTGCCAGCCTGGCCGTGCCCCCTGTGCCAAGCCTGGGGAGCAGAGGGCAGCCTGGGGCTTCAGAACCCTGGTTTGAGGAGAAGCTGCTCTCTGGGACCGCCCACCTTGCAGCTCTGGAGCGTGGAGTTCTGTGCTGCCACGCTGTCCGTGTAGATGAAGCCGTAGCCTGTCCTTTCCCAGCAGGTCCTCCCGGAGCAGGGATGCCTCTCCACCCAGCCAGTGTGTGCAGTCATCCATCCTGAACAGCAACAGTGGTTCTTGGGTTTAGCAAACTCCTCTTCCAAGTGCTTGTCAGTCAGCTGGC
The DNA here is from genome assembly GCA_013397115.1 of Edolisoma coerulescens. Taxonomy (NCBI): domain Eukaryota; kingdom Metazoa; phylum Chordata; class Aves; order Passeriformes; family Campephagidae; genus Edolisoma; species Edolisoma coerulescens. The sequence goes on from VWZW01004119.1 coordinate 4,483,213, forward strand.
CCCACCTCTGCTGGTAATTTCAGGTCACTGTGGAATCAGTCCTGGATAAATAATAACAATTGTTGTGGCATCAAAAGTAGGCTGCTGACACTCTCATCCTGGGTAACATCATACACAGTGACTACTGCTGTGAAATACTTAGAAGCTCTCCAGTGCAGGAAAAAAAAATCTGTTTTTAAGCTGTTTAAAGGAAGATTAGTCTCTTTTAAGTTATTTTTTACTGGAGTATTTTATTTCAAATTTACGTGAAAAGGGTGGTGGGGATGTGAGTTACAGCTTGCAAAGTACTTTTAAAATTTTGGCTATCCCTAAATGACTGTTCCAAGGCTTTGTTATCTCCACACTGCAACTTCTGTAGTAGTTTCACGAGGTTAGAAAGGATGTTGTGGTGATTTGGAGGGCTCTAAATGTGGTAGTAGACACAGACAAACAAGTCAGATTTGAACTCTTTTCGTGGATGCATAACTTGCCATTACTCCTGTGAAGAAACGGTTTGCAATATGGTAAATAAGGAGCTCTTAAACTTCTTCGTGGCTTTTTTTCTGTGCAATTTTATGTTTTCTCTGAGCAGATCCTTGGATTTTTCCTCTAGGAGGTTGCAAGCATGCTGTGCATAGCAGGTGCCACTGTTCTATTTCATTTACTTCCATAAATGCAGTTCTTATTAATTTTAAGTTCAGAGATTGTAAATTTCAGCTGGTTAATAAATTAAAATTTTTAACCTATTTCAAACTGAATGAAATTTACATTGCAAGCTTCGTTTCTCTGTTACTCTCAGTCAATTTTAGAGTGGGTTGGTTGTAAAACAGAGATGATTCAGTTCATCATCCTTTATTGGTTTTTTTCCTAATTGATATTTAAATGTGTGCAATATAAATGCCTTACTCTCCCAAGTTTTATTTAATAATTCATTCTACTCCTACCAGTATATTTCATAACCTGGTTCTTTTGGTTGTTCCTTATTACTGAAAGCTGAAATGTTTCAAGTATTGATTTTAATTTATAATAGACTTGAGTTTGAGCTTTTAGCCCAGAAAGATGCGAATTTGCATTTATTTGACAGCACAATCTCGTAATTAAGAGTTTTTTCCTCTCGACTAAATGCAGTCAAAGGAGCGCAATTTCTGTAGATTATCCCATTTTTGTCATTAATAAAACATAGCTGTCTCAGTGAGCAGAGTGCTGCAAGTTCTCTCAAACCTCGTTTAAAAGTTAAACACGGTGTTTTGAGATAAAGTCCGCGGTGTGAGTGGGTAACCACCCTGGTGCTGGGCCACCCTTCCTCTGCAGGAGGCACTCATTTGTGTGTTTTGCTGTCACAGAGGTCCTGGCTCACATTCTGTGTTGTGCCTGCAGTCCCAGCACGTGGCCAGTGACTTTTTCCAGGTTATTTGCTGGTGTTCCCGGAGCTGTGCCATGGCAGCTCTGTGGCTCAGCTTCGTTCCTGGATTAAACTCCCCGTAGTAGGAGCAACACGGCGGCAAATTACAACTCTGTGCAGCTCTTCCCATTGATGTAAAAAGTTCTTTGTGCCTGATCGTGGTTAAACAAACCACTCCTCCTCAGTTTCTCTAAAATTAGTGCTTCAGATGTCACTGGGTTCTCTCAGAACATTATCTCAGCTTCTGGAGAAACAGCTTCAGGTGAGAAAAAACAGCAGCTCAGGCATGTTCCTAACCCAGAGCTTAAAAAGCGGCTGTTCCTGTGGCAGCCTCTGATGTGAGCAGCTAACAAAGCAGGTGTTAGTAACTTTTATTTTGAATTAGATCATCAGGCATCTGATCTCAGCTCTTTGTTGTATCAGGTAGACATTTGCTCCTTTGGACAACTTAAAGTGAATTGAGAATTGAGCAGTAAATGGCAAAATATTTTTCTCACTTAAGGCTGAGCTGTATTTAAGAATTTTGCCAGAAAAAAGTTTTGTTTGTTAGCATTCTGTTCCAGTGGGAGATACAGGACAGGACAGTATTTTCCCTGTGATAAAGAATCTTACGAACTAATTTGTTAACTAAATCTCAAAAAAAAAAAAGAAAAAAGAAAAAAGAAAAAGCCTTCCTTTAGAGGTAGGAGTGATGAGAATAAAAGTGGCAGTCAGGACAGTACCAAGAAATTTTTTATCCAACAGAAATTAATGTAAAGGATAAGTTTCTAGTGCATTCTTCAACTGGATAAGCAGGTGTTTGAAAATTGTGTAAATTGAATGTTTGACAAAGGATCAAAATTCTTACAATAATTCTACTTGCAGATACCTTGTGGAAATACCTGTGGCGGATTCCCTGCTCCCACTTGCCTCTCTCTTTCCAGTCTATGGACTTTTGAATTAGAAATGTCAGTGCTCCTTCATTTTTAGAATATATGTAGGAACAAAAAAATCCCACAGTATATTGGGATCGAATGAAACATCTTGGTGATGTATAGATGAGTATATAATGTGTCTGTGCTTTTATATATATTATATATCATAGAAAACATGCTGGTAATGATAGCTCTTCCCCTCAGTGAAAGGCAAGACTATCTGAGCATGAAGGCTGATCTAAAACCTACTTAAGGCAAAATGAAACTTGCAGTGTGAATACATCAGAGAGGGATAAAGCAGGAAGGATGAGACAGCCCGGGGAGGTAGCCAGTCTAAATTTCTTGGAACTCTGCAAGTAAACCTGCCCACGTGCGTGTTTTGAACAATAAAAACAAGAAACAATAAAAACACGTGCCTGTCTGTTCTAATGTAGTTGTGAACATACTTTTACTAACTTCTGCAAGGAAAAAAGAGTGATCCACAGTAGCAATGCCAATACTTTAAAATATCAAGAATTTTTCCTTCTGCAAGCAAATTGGGAAACAATCCGATTATTCTATTAATCTGCAATAAGAAACTTTGCTTATTTGTTTGGTGTACAATGGCCCTTCTAATGTATTTAATTAGTATATAACTCTGCAGTGCAGTTAAAGCAATTTCTGTGATTGTGTGCTCAAAAGCAGTGCATGGGAAAACCATGAGCAAGATCATCCTCTCAGTGCTGAATTACAACTTTATTTTATCTATTTCTTTGAACTCTTTCCAGTATTGGTATTCCAGTAATTTGTTTTATCAGTGGCTATGTTGTACAATGAGTTGGGCTGTGGAAAATTCTTTACCTGTGATTATTACTTGGTTTTGCCATGACTGAGTTGCTTCATGTGTGCCTGTCAAGGATTACAGAACCACACACTTTCCTCTGTGTTCGTGTATAGAATCCATTAGTACTAATATTAATTGCATATTTATATCAAGGGAAAATTATGCTCTGGTGTACTTTTATTGACAAAGTGATTAAAACAGCAAACAAAGCTTAATGTTGCCAGAATTAGTGTAGGCATTAAAGCTTTATAGGAAGTCATTGCGTCCCCAGTATCCATTTAGAAACAGGAAGAAATATCCACTAAATTGGTGGTGGATTTTTTTTTATTATTGTTTTCTTCTACAGTTTTTGGTCAAAGCATATCAACATAAATTGACAGAATTTTGGGGGGTTTTGTTGGGTTTTTTGTTTTCTTTTGGTTTTTTAAATCAAAACAAAGCACGATATAATAAATCTTCATTGACAATTTTAAAAAATAAATAAAAATTTTACAGTTTTGCATGGGAGAGTTGGTATCTATAACGTCACACATTGTGCTACCAGGTGCCCAATGAAATGAAGACATAATATCAATATTGAGAACACAGTTCACTTTCAGTATTGAATAAAAGACTTGCAATGGATGTTAATTTGCACTGTATGCTGAAAACTCGGAGCTGTGGATACATTACCATTCAGAAACACTTTTTCTCAAATGTCAAAGCCATTTCCTTACCTGTAAATTTTTTCCAATCTTTGGGTTTCTCAGAAAACTTCCAGCCACTTAGGGAATGAACTGACCTAAGTGTGTCAGCTAAGGAGAAATTATGACAGCGTGCAGCAGTTGCTGTTCTGACTGCCTTTCAATAAAGAAAAGCAGCAGTGGAGTTAACAGTTCAAGCAGTTTATGACTTGAAAGTCATGACAAAGATCCAAGTGCAGAAGTGATGAAGGCTGCATTATTTTAAGGAAGATGGGGTGTCTGGTCCAGCGAATTTCATTTTTCACAGGACATGGACAATAGCTTTTTATGTTATTTTATTTCTCAGGCTTGTATGAAAGATATACAAATGAATTTTGTGATGATACGGTGCCCACAGCCTGGTGTCTCCTAAACCTCCCTTAAGAGTTTCCTGTTGCATTTCCCACACAGATGAGTTTGTGTTTCCAAACCTTCTTGAAGCCTGATCCTGTCACTCGTCTTGGCTCCCAGTGACCTTATCAAAACACTGGCAAGCAAGCAGACTTTAATTAATCCAAACTGTTGTCATTTCTGTTTTTCCTTTGTAGTCTGGATGGTTTTTTTTTTTTGAAAACTTGATAAAACTGGTTTTTGCCAACTTATCAATAAGATTTTGAAACTGGAAAAAGCCATATGAAACCCGGGAAAATCCTACTCTTAAGCTGAACAGGCTGTAAAACTCTGAGCATGAAAATAGGTAAAGATAGAAAAGAGAAGTGAATTTCCAAAGTTCTGGCAAGTGCCAACATCTGAGCCATTCCACTGAAATTGGTAAGGACATTAATTAGGGTGCAGCAAGACTACTCATGTGTAAAATTATTTATGGGACTTTTTACAAGGGTGCAGCATTTTAACAATTGTAAAGGCATAAGGTCTGTGGCTTCCCTTCATTACAGGATTGTAAAGGAAAATGCTCATACAGGATTCTGAAAATTGAGTCCAAGTTCACCTCTCTCCCCCCAAGATCAAGTATATTTAGGTCTTGATAGCAAAGGACATTTAGACCTTGATACCTTTGTATCAGGTAAGAGGAGAGGATGGGAGGCTGTGAACCAGCTTTTTTGGAAATATTGTATGTTCTAGTGCTTGACTGTACGTCCACATTAGTGAGCAGAGAAATGAATAAGAACAGTAGGAAACAAAAGAATTATCGGATATGCAGGTGAAAGCTGAGCTTTGAGCTCTCATTTGTAGCCTCCCGTGGCTTTAAAAAATATTTGATAACACCACCATTAGCAGTTGTACTTAACTTTCTCAGCCTGTGCATTTTTAAGCATTTTAATGCTACGCTTCAGCTTTGCCAGCAGTGTCAAAGACTGTTTTGTGATGGTTTTTGTTGTTAACAACACCGTTTTGAGTCACATTTCCAGCACCAAAATTAGAAGGCACAACTTACAAAAAGATATCAGGGTAATCTAAACCCTTGTCCTCTGTCAGTCAACAACTGCCCAGTTTTCTCCTGAGCTGATTTAATTTCTTCAAGGTGTCATGTCAGGGTCAGAAGGAGAGTGAGGAGGCCAGACTTTCATTGTCAAAAGCTTCCTGTTAGTTTCTGAAAAAATGTGCAACTTTTTAAAAGTGCCAAGTGTATGGAGGATTTGTGATGATATTAAGTTTTCATAGAAAATTGTGGTGAAAATATGCTAAGTGAAGCAGGTAGGATTTAGTGGGGGGTGTTTTATTTTCACTTGGGGAGTTTTGGGGTTTGTTTTATTTTTAATAGAATTTTATACTCTGTAAGAGCCTAATGGCATAAATAGACTTTTATCTTGTCTACAGAATGCATCAAAGGGAGGACCAGGATGAAATAGCTGCAGTCCTAAAACACAAGATTAAAAATCAGGAAGTGTGTGCACAGCTTTGCAATAGATTTCAAGTCACATACTTTTAGTGCCTTGTTTTTCTTTTTTTGTCTGGAAAACACCAATCATGGTAGTTCACAGAGTTTAAGTAGCTGTTTACAGGGTGATTAGAAAATTTCATCATAAAATTTGTGGCAAGGTACAAATTATTTAAACCACTTGTCTCCTCAACCTTCTCTCTGGAGTTCACAAGGATAAGAAGAGTTAGTGTGAAGTGAAACACACAGGACTTGGTTGGATATGAGTATATTTTACACTTGCTTAAATTGTTTGGGATTTGGGGTATTTGGTTGGGGTTTTTTTTGTAACAATGCATTTACAGCCACAGCTGAAAGGCTGTGTGTTGAGGAAGCTTAATTCATATTTTGAACCAATAAAAATGTAATCTGACTAAAACAACAATTGTTTGGGGAAGCACAACTTCAGAAGAATGATTGGTTGCTTCTCAATATTCAGTCACCTTCTAAGATATTGAGGACCTTATTAGATAAAATATTTATAATCACTTTCTCTAGAAAACAGCAAATCACAATAGGACCTCTGGAGTCTGTCACTGTGTGATGTATGTGAACAGGTACTAGCTGAGGAACAAATAATTATCATAGCAAACCCACTGAAGCCATAAAATGATGGGCATAAAACCTAATATGGAAATTAAAAACCATAATTTACAAACCTATTTGTGTATAGTATGAACCCAATTTTGAGCATTACTGATACAGTAAAATGCAGAAATAGTCACATTTATATTTTATGGTCCTTGGAAAGTGATGTTTGCATGTTTACGTGTTACTCTCGCACTAGTACAAATTTTCATTTTATTTTTTGGCAGACATCAGGAAAGAGCTGGGTGCTGGATTTTGCTTGACTGCAGGGTAAGGTAGTGACAGTTTAGGGCAAAAAAATAAAGAATGAAATACATGAATGAAATCACAAAGCAAGCGTGGCCAGGCAGAGCAGACATCAAGTCTGTGCACAATGAGAGGGAAAACTTGCAGAGTCACCAAGACCAGAAAACTGAAAGTCTTGGTGAAATAAGACAGTTGAAACTATGGGGGATATTAAAAGAAAGGAGTATTGGTAATAAGCACAGTTCTCAACTTTTCTTTATGAGCAGCAACATTAAAAGAACACCCAAAACAGATCCTGTACAAATAATGAAAGCATGCTAATGCAAGAGCTAGGACAAGTTTGGGGGGCTTCTCCTGAGTTATGTGTGCTATACTATGAATGGTCCATTGTTCAAAAGTTTTCCACCTTTTGCTTAGAAGAGATGGACAAGACTTAAACACCCAATCTAAAAGAGTTGAGTGGAGGTTCTGTCAAAATTGTAAATGTACGCCTCAAACTTGCCTTGAGTGACTTACTTTAGGACACAAACTTTTGTGCAGCTATTTTTTTGCCTCCACCACCTGGTCCAGGCTTGAAGAGGCTCAAGGATGCCTCACTGCTGGGCCCTAGATGGACACTGACCTCTTTCTATGCTCCAGCAGATTTATGTGGCAGGTTTGCTCAGAGCACACGCAGGGGATTTTGCTAAAGCACTGTTTGTGGAGCAAGCTGCACAAGACTGACTTTACACGTGCTTGTGAAATTGGTTATGTAAAAATGGTGTAGAAAGAACTTTCTTTAGAAAAGTGGAGTGTCAGTCACAGCCCACAAGATGAGAGAGCATCTGGCTTGGAAAACTTAGTGTTGGGCAAAGTGACAGTGTCCACTTGACAGAGTCAGAGAGGACAGTTTTGTGTGCAGGAGGTCCTGGGGTGAAGGACAGGGCTGTGATTTCCTGCTGAGCTGTGCCATTGCAGACACAGAGGTTTCAGAGCAGCTGGGTCGTAGGAGTGGGAAGGTAACTTCTTTTAGAAATTAGGGCACTGATCTCGGAGGTGATATCCTGGTTGCGTATTTTGGCTTCAGAGACCCTCTGTGCGTTTCGCTGAAGGACACTCCTGAGAGTACAGCTGCAAACTGAAGCTGCACACTGCTTGGGTTGTGGTTGGCTCTTACAAGTTGGAGAGTCATGCTTGCACAGCATCTTTTTTGTCTGTACCTCCTAGAACAGAAGAATCAGAGGTGTCTAATAAGATCCTTTCCAATCAGTAAAGGAACAACCTTGGATCTTCTGACGCCTTCTGCATAAACACAGTGTAAGGAGTAGGTGTGATGTCACCTTTTTTGGTTGTCCTAGTAACAAGTTAAGCTTTTATTCAAGAGAAATGCACTGGGCTGTGCAGACAGGGTAGAGGGAATAACACTCACTTTTGGATTTGAATAAATTGTTGCTTGAATTGTTTGTTACAATCAAGACAGAACGTACCTGCTTGTGGCCAAAACAGTGTCAGGGTGTAGATGCACAGGACTAGACTGGATCTAGCTGAGAAAACAAATATTGCAAGCAGGAGCTATAGAAAAGTCTTAAGATTTACACCCATTCCTTCTTTGCAAGGAATAAGGCAGAAATAGTAGTGTGGGCCTTGACACTGTCTTGTGGGGCAGAGAGAGGTATAACAACGGGCAAGTTGTTGAAATCTGCTTTAAAAAAAAAACCCTGAAAACAAACATAGCTGTAGTAGGTATATGTGACAGGAGAGGGTGTGGGATATTAGCATGTTGTCACACAGCTGTTATAGTTGTGTGTACTCCCCTCTCTTCTGGAAAGTACTTGAACTGCATTCCACAAACCTTGAAGCCAGAAGGAAGGAAAATCATTTGGTCAGTAGTAGGTGCTTCACAGTACCATACTTCCTTGTGGTACCTAAACTGCTGTTGGAGGGCTGCTGAATCTGTGAAAAAGGACAAATTACTCTGTTCTCATCCATCAAGTAATTGGGCAATAAATAAACTAATTGAGTAGTAGTAAATATGCTAATTGATCGCTAGTGTCACTTGTTGAGGGTGGGTAGCTGGGAATGACCCCATCCCAGTAAAAGCAGAGTGTAAAATGTGAAGTCTCCTTGCCTACCCAGTGACTCAGAACAATCTGAGGTAGAAGAAAAGCTTCCAGAAAGGTTTGCAATTATTTTTCTGGGTGATATGTTAATGAATGCATCAAGCTGATTGCTCAGGCAAGAATACTCAGTAATTAGCAGTTATGTCTGTGGTATGAGTCTTATGAGGCAGATAACCACTTTGAAGAACTGTCTGCAGTTCAGGCTGCTGGTGGCAAATGATTCAGGGAGATCTCAGGAATCGTTCTGGAACTGGCTCAGCAATGCTGCAAAGGAGGAGCTTGAGGAGAGATCTCTGGATGTAACCCAGAGAGGAGGCTGCTGTCCTGGCTGAACTCACGGGGTGAGCTGAAGTTACTGGGCTCCATTATCCTGTTTGCTGGAGGGAGGAGGTGGTGTCCCTGCCACCAGATCATGAAAGTCAGTTGTACTAATGTATTTCCTACCAGAATTATGATGGGAAGGAGGTTTGAAAGTAAGTGAAGTCACAGCACAAGTGTTTTAAAAATGTCACTCCTGCAGTGCTAACATTCCCTCTTTTTCCACCAACTTCTGTGTCTGTTTGCATTGTGTGTTCCTGTCAAGAGACTGCAGAACCAGAGAGGGAGCACAGCCTTTCTATGCTGATCAAGCTTGGTTCATACCTGATGCTTTGTAAAAAGCACTTAATGTGACAGCAGCTGGTTTGTGAGACCAAGAGAATCTATCTGTACTTAAAGAAAAGAAACTTGGATGTGAAAGGCATGTTGTTAGCAAAGGAGCTGTCGAAAACCTGATGGAAATGCTGAGTTTTTTACGTAAAAAATCTTCCTAAAACTTAGATTGCTAGAACAGGCAATGGGAATAAACAATCATTTGGGCATGGAATTTCCTATTGTAAGGCTTTTACAGAAAAGCCACTGGGGAAGTGTTACAAGGGGAATTTTGCTACTAGTCAGATTATTCTCCCTATTTAGATGTGAACATGGTCCATCTGTTCTTCAGACTTTGAGTAGTACAATTTTGGTCTGTGCAGGAATACTGTGTTTTGACTTCAAGAGGAGCTCAGGGTTGTTCTATGGAATTGATCCTGGAGACAGAGCTGTTGTAAACACATGGAGTTAAGCTGCAGGACTTTGATTTTTGCAGGAGAGGTTTCGTAGAGTTGCTTGGTGAAAACCATACCTCAGAGGGCGTCATCTAATTGTTCACAGCAGTGAAAAATTCTAGTCTCCTGATCTATGGGAAAAGTGCAAAGTGTGATATTTCAGGGACCCAAGCTAATAAATCACTGGTTCAAATTGTGAACAGGGCTTTGCAGGAAACCTGTGAAAAGGAAACTGCAGGAAGAGAGTGATCTATAAAATAATGGGAATAGGAAATCTGCCAGTGTCAAAAGCTTTTTAGAGGCTTAGTCTTTGATGGGACAGTCAAATTCACTGCTGTTCATATGGAAGACTGAGGAGTGACTGAGTTTGGTGGGTGTTTGTAGCTCAGGGAAATAATCTGTGATGGGGAGATGTGGGACTAGAGAATGGAGAATAGTCATTGTGCCTGGTTTAATTGAATACAGGAGTCCTTTCTCAAGAGGGAAGGGGAAGGAAAAACGTTAGTTGTAGTCGTGGCAAGGGTCATATCTGTCTCTGCTCTGGGAAGACTGCAGGAGGAACATGGACAAAGCACCAGGTCTTTTTGGGGAACAAGCCGAGGTTTCGGTGTTGTAATGCCGATCAGTGACAGCACCACTGAGGCTCCTTGACAGCAGTGGTTTGTCAGCAGAGACAGAACTCCCTTCTTTTTGCAAACTGTGGTAATAAAGATTGCATTGCTTGATCTGTGTGCCTTTGCTGTTACGGGAGAACAGCCCACAGCTCCTGTTCCTTCTTGAGAAAAGGCTCTACCTGCTGTGTTGATTGATTGAAGCTCACTGGAGACAGAGGAAGATTTAACACTCACTTGAGGGCTTCTCTTCATAAGTTTAACGAGATAGATAGCCTAAAAACACGTTTCAGAGCTCAGATTTGCAGAGGGAGAACACAAAACAAGGAAACCCCTGCATTGTTGGGGTGGCAGCAGTGTTGTGACAGGATAAAAGAATTGCTTTAATTAAAAGTCTCTGAAGACAGGAAATCCTTCTTTCTGAGCACAGCCCAAACAACGGGTGTTCTGCTGCTGCTCACAGCACTCAGAGGTGCAGTGGCTGATGCCATTTCACAGAGGTTTCTCCTGGACCACGGAGGTGCTGTCATGGTCATTAAGTCCCTGGGGACTGAACAAGTATCTGCAGGTACTGTACATCCAGGGTCATATTCCCACCTCATTCCCTCCAAAAAAAGTCTCAGTCACTGTGCATTTAAAAACATTCCAGGATCATGGCACAGGATGCAGAGGCACCATTCTCCAAGGGAATCCTGTTCCCTTGCTTTTCAGGAGGAAAAAAAATTAAAACTTTTTGAAAATCCCATATTCAAAAGGAATAGTGATTTTATCGTCCTTAGGAATACCCCTACCCCTTTTTGTAACCACAAGCAAGCCTCCATTATCTCTTTCTATTACGTGAATGTTTTTCTAAGACACAATTTCTACTGTATCACTCGCAGGAAAATTTTTGGAGTAATGAGACAGGGAACTGCCATAACCATTTTCTTCTGTGACAGAAGAAAATACAGCTGTGTATTTTAAAGCCTTTATAAACCATGTTAAAATAACAGCTATGTGCATCAGAATGTACTTTTTTCAGTTAAAAACAATTTGAGAAATTATAAATTAGCTTATTAATTAAAATTAAATTACATTCAAAAAGGGAAGACTTTCATCTCAAGAAAGAGACTTCTATAGAAATGGAAATTTTTGTTATTGAGGGTATTAAACTTCAAAGACAAGCAAGAACTGAGATTACCTGGAAAAGTACTTCTAGTTCTTCTTAAAAAAAAAAAAAAGAAAGGGAGGGAGGAGGATGAAAGTTTTGCTGATAATCATCCTCTTTTTACTCTTGGTTACTTGTCTGTGTGTGGCAATGGAACAAGAAAAGGAAAAAAAAAATTCTCAAAAGACAATTAAGAGCATAGAAAGCTGTAATTACTTAGACATCTTAACTCAGACATGTTCAGCAATAGAAACAAAACTAATTTTCTCACTAATTGCATTTCAGTTATAACTATTCAAACAGTTTATTCTGAAAGATGAAGAATTCCAGTTATAAAATGCATCATTTGATATACATTATGCAAATTAAGTCTGTAATATTTTTGGTTCCAACCAGAATCAAACTACAGAGAAATCCAAAGCAGAGCGACCATGCTGCTCCTGCAGGGCAGGGCTCTTGGTCCTGTCACTGCTGAGGTGTCTGCCCTAAGCACCAGCAGCACTTTGGGGATGCAAACTGGGTTTGCAGCAGTTTTTGAGCATGAATCCTGCTGTAAGTGTTCCCTTCAAATGGAGTAACCCTTGTTCTGTGTCACAGGAATCATGTACCGCAAGTCCTGCGCCTCCTCGGCAGCGTGTCTGATCGCCTCCGCTGGCTACCAGTCCTTCTGCTCTCCTGGCAAGGTGAACTCTGTCTGCATCAGCTGCTGCAACACCCCGCTCTGCAATGGACCCCGGCCCAAGAAGAGGGGGAATTCTGCCGTGGTGCCGAGGGCACGCGTGATAACCACTCTTCTGCTTCTTAAATTTGCTCTGTTGTTTTTGTACTGCTAAACTTCAAGCAAGTTGTTTTGGTTTTTTTCTGCCCTGACACAATTTGTCCGGCATCGTCCTTTCTTCAAAGATGCTGCAATTATTTTCTGTTTGTTTCCAAATACCTGTCAACAGCGAGGAAAGTTCAGTGGTTGTGTGGAGAAGAGGGGCTGATATTTTCGTCAGCTAATGAGTTCAGTTAGCAGATTGAATTTCCAGTGTGCACTTAAAAATCCCAGCAGGATACAGAACTCCTGTTCCCTCTGCATAACTGGAAACAAATCCATCTGTGTTATTCCATTTGCAATGTAGTCACTTTCCTCAGTCATTTTAATTTCCACGTTTTTAAGCTCATTGCTAAGCATTAGCTTTGCCTTATGCAGTCATACCTGATGTTCACAAAGGCCGTTCTGTGTGCCCGGACTGGGCTCTGAGTCAGTCTCGAGGGGCACCTCTTCCAGGCTGGGATCTGGTGGTGCAGGACCCGGCTCCCGTGGGCTGCAGCCAGGCGTGGGCTCCCTTTGGAAGGTGCTCAGGAAAACTTTGGCGTTGCCCTTGGTGGAAGAGCTGCGCCTGGAGGACATGAAGAGCAGCGGGCGCAGGGAGCGGGTGCTCCGCACCCCGGAGCTCTGGTTGGCCCTGAGGAACCTCTCCCTGTTGGCGTGCTGCAGGGTGAGGCGGCAGCACAGGACCTGCAGGAACACGCTGCGGAACTGCCGAGAGGAGATGTTGTACAGCAGCGGGTTCACCACCGAGCTGAGGTAGAAGAAGACGTCGGCGATGGGAAGGAGGGTGATGTAGGCTCTGAAGTAGGGGATGGTCCAGTCCTGCTTTGGTTTAGCAGCATCCATGATCCTTCTGACCTGGTATGGCATCCAGCAAATGGCCAGAGTCGCAATGATCAGTCCTGTGGGCAGAGAGAGCAAGAAAGAGGTCTGTGTACATGGGAGAAGACACATAAAACACCATCAGTTCTGCACTTACTTGTTAGGAAATGGTACCGATTTTTCAGTGTTTTGCTTGACAGTTTTTTCTGCCAGTAGCATTTTTTGTTTGTTGTTTTTAATAACTGCTACAAGGTCATTGCGGCACATGCTCAGACAAAACACTGCATAGCGCTTGGATGGTGTTTCTTTGTACCTGTTGTCATTTATTAGTTTTCAAAGTGTTCTTTCTCTGATCATCTGTGTCTTTGGAAAGAATGCGTTTTCATTTTGGTTTGTGCTCTCACATTTCTTCTGTCTTTCCCTTTACTTTGAAAAACAAACAAAATAAATAGAACCTTATAGCCATATTAGATCAGGCAATACCCAGAAGAGATCAGATTCTTGTTTGTACTCTACAAAAAAGAAAATGTATGCATAATAATATATTTCGTGTTATTTTTGGTAGATTTCCTCTTACAGAAGCTATTTTTAAGTAAAATGTGTATGGATCTTTTTATGGTAATTAAGATATGTTGGGCTTTCTTAAAAATCAAATTCCAGTGGAATTAAATGATGAATGTAAATGAGAAAAACCCAAGCCTAGTCATGAAATTGTAAGCAGTTTCAGATTGTAAATTATGCTTTAAAATGTGGTATCTGACCATTTTGTATTTATATGTAAATATAAATACATGTTGCTGCATCACTAATGGCATTAAAAAGGGGTGGCTGAAGTGTTGGATGTCTGAAAACTCTGCCTGCGCGGAGCGTGTTCCGCAGGGTGCAGCGGTGATGCCGTGGCCGGAGCAGCGGCCCTGCAGGAACGTGCCAGTGCCTTCAGCTGGCTGTTCCCAGGCAGGAGAGGGAGCAGGAGCAAGCACCCGGCTCCTCAGCAGCATCCTCTGCTGCTGCTGTGTGTCAGCGCTGGAAATCCTGACACCTCCTGCGGCATCCCAGGTACACAAAGCCACTGCCCCTGGTGCTGCCCCCGCCCAGCCGCAAGCAGCGCTGGCACACAGCACAGCCTCCAGTTTACCGTCCCCTCTGTGTTTCTGTCTTTGCAGGAGCCGTGCCTTACACGAACGCTCGGAGGGAGCACGAGTTGCAGGCTGGCTGCTTCCCACGGCACGGAGTGTCCTGGTGGGGCAGTTCTCACTCTGTGTTACCTTGTTAACCTCGTCCACTGCCTGACCTCTGCTCTCCACAGCAGCACAGAAGCTGCTTAATTCTTACCCCTCTAGGCTAAGCCAGATTGCCCCCACTGAACAGGTCACTGTGGCAATGCCCTTCTGAAATAGTGCACACGGGTTTTTGAAGCCAGGAAAATGATACTTCACTTGTGGGAAGACGTGAATGTAGTAGGGAAGGGAGGCAGAAAATAGGAAAAGAATTTTTCATAACTTTGAAACTGCCAGAGCTTCATCAGGATATGTCCAGGTTCTCACCACCAGTACCCCCAAGCAAAGAAAAGGTGAGAAATGCCTTTCTAAAAAAAAAAAAAAGGAAATCAATTTTTTTCATGAAAGGAATAATTACTTTAACAATTTATTATCTCCCTGAATAAGCTACCAAATAAAAGCTGTCCTTTGGATCCCTTGCTTCTGTAATCACTTAATGTCACGGTAACTTCGTTGGGATGGGGAAGTAGCAGATCTTAAACCTACAGCACTGGATTAAGAGCCCTGGAGGGCTGTTGATGGCAGGCCAGCAGTAGATGTGTTACCTTTGCCATTTTCAGTTCTTTGCCTACTAGAACTCTCCTCAGGCACTGTCTCCTTGCTCTCAGTCCCACAGTCCCCTCCCTGCCCCTTTGCTTGCTGCCCTGCTTTTCCCCTGCCGCTTTGCCTCAGTTTTCAGTACCTGCTGTGCCTCTGTCAAAAGTTGATCTGAATTTTGTAGTAATCCTGCAAATGTTTGTAGCCTTCAGTGCTTTTTTCCTGCTGTCAGCTTAACAACTACAGGATAGCAGTCCTGGCATGGGCCAAAAGAAAATAAGGCCCCCTGAGCAGTGACTTGTGATGAGCCTCATAAATAAGCAGTGGAAGGATTCTGTTGCCTTGCTGAGGCTTTTTCTCTGGTGCAACTTAAATGCAGAGTTCACAAGCCTAAATCTGTGGAATTCTCATCAAATTTTACCAGAAGCTCTCTTCCAAGTGAGAAGAAAATAAGTTGTATTGTGTAATTTTTTTTTTGTTCTTGGTTAGAGACAGGATGCTTCATCACACTGATTAAGAGTTTCCTAAATTATGAATGCTGGTGCAAAAAACTGTGAGCAAACAATGCGTGCATTCAAATTCCAACTGCAGTGCTTTGAGATGTCTGATTTTTTTTGCTTCTATCTGAATTCCTTGGCATTGACCTTTCTTTTTAATTCAAACTGCCAAGAGCTTAAGATACCCCCTTATATTCTTCAGACACTTTTGTTCTGGAGAAGTGAATATTTGGTAGCGTGTACAGCGAGTGAAAAATGAGCTGTTTGTGCCCTTGTGCAGCGCAGCGAGGTTTGTCTTTTGGGGGCGGGAGGAGACGTCTGCAAAGCCGTTGTTTTCTGGGGATGACTAATTGTTCATTTTCACACTTTGGAAAGATGCTTGTTGACTCAAAGGAGATGCACCATGCAAATAAACATGCTGACAGACTCACAATATTTTTTCCAACTTTCACACTTGGCATGGCAGCCAATGTGGAGTAAACGGAAGCGCAGCAGAAGAGCACCTCGGGAAGGCTCCGTGCTCAGCACTGCTGCTGTCAGTTTGAACTTGGGCACGGGCTCGAGGAGTTTGTGTTGTACTGCAGTGTGCCAAAGGTGCTTAAACAGCCTTAACCAGCTTGAATGTAAACCACATTGCATCTTACACCAGCACTGATCTGTTTTTCCCTTGAGCTTGCTGCCTGATAGGAATCATTCTTCACATTTCAGCTCATAACCGACTTTGTCTTCCGCTCCTTCTTATTAAAGGGAAAAGGATCAGTAACTCTGCTTTTTTTCCCCCCATTTTCGTGACCACTGCAGGGAAGTGACACAGAGCAGAGCTTTATCTTCCACGGAAAAACAATGTTTATAAACAAAGTGATGCTGTGGTTCTGCAACCTCCATCACTGCTGCTTGAAATTTCCAACTCACATTTGAATCATTCCAGTTTAATCATCAGAAGGGCATCAGAAAAATGCCAGCAGAAGCCAGGAGCCCTCGTGTTATCTTCTGTGAGTATATCTCAACCTTTAAGGGCAGGAGCTTAGAATTCATTTAACATTGATTTAGATATTTCAAGGTAACAAACAAAACAAAAAGTCATGAAAAGATCCTTGACTAAAACTACATTAAAAAGCTAAACCATAAACAAGCCACAAAAGAGTTTACCCCAAAATAGGAATTACCACATCCAACTACTATTTTAATCTGAAAAAAAAAAACCTAGCCCAAGCCTCTTTACAAATAAAGCATACAAATTTAACAACACTTTAAATTTGGGAATCATTATTCTAACTTCTCAAAAGTCAATCTCACAGTATTAGTTCTTAATATGTGACAAAGGATCATTTATGTAGTAAAATAAACCTAGCATTTAAGTGCCAATAGTATAAATATTCATTGCTGGCAGAGGATAGGGGTTTGGCAGTCATCTGTCCCTTAGCAATACTTTTTTATTACTCAGAACATTCCTCTGAGCCATAGGGGACTGAATTAAATTCATTATGAACTTTATTGGGAAGGATTTTAAATATGTGCAGATGTCTGGTAGAGAGGGCTTCCTTCTCCACCCTTCCCCTTGTTCTACTGAATAGATTTTTGCCTTTTTTTTCTGCACCTGAGCACTTAAATCTGCCTCCTTTTAGAACTCAATGTTTTGCCTCTATCCTGGCCACAGCCAGCAGTCCCAAAAAGCCTGAAATTGTCAACAAGATCATAATTGCCACCAGACAGTGCTAAGAACAGCTTTCCTTTGGCTGCCACAGCCCCTTAGCCGGGGCTGTTGGTGACCTCAGGTACACAGTGCTTTGCCTGTGCACTTAACCCTGACCATCCTGGTGGGTCAAGGTCTGCCAGACTCTGCTGCTGCTGCTCCTCCTGCTCTGTCCCAGTCAGCCCAAAGCAGGGTTAGACCTCAAACTTTCCCTCTCTGTGATTAAATTAATGACACAAAGGCAGGCTCTCAGCATCTGCTTGCAAACTGACATTTAAATGGCAATTGTCAGTGGAACATAAGCATATGGTTACTGAGCTGTGAGTCAAGTGCAGGCAGAAATGCAGTTGGTCCAGAGGAAGAGCTTTTTTTAGCGTTTGTTTCACTTTTGTTTGCTCGGCCTGATTATACTCAAAGGCACAACATGACACTAATGCTTAGTCACAAAGTCTTCAAGCAGTGCATCAGAAGTGCCAAGAAGTCCCAACAGAGGAAAATAAGACCGCATTTAATTATTAAGTTTACCTTCATAAAGCAATGCTAATCATGAGGAAAGCACTTGGTCCCTACTGGATTCTGCTTCAAACAGCTTTGAAAACATGAGCAAAGATACCTTCCCACTAACCAGGGTCTCGATGGTCTCAATATCAGCCACTACTAACTCAGGAGAAGGAAAAAAAAAAGCAAAGACTGAAGTACTAATTAAGAATGTTACTTTCAGGAGGTAGGGTTTTGGCCTGTATTTGTGTTACACTTATTATTTTAACCCGGACAAAAATCTTGCTTTTTGCTAGAAATAAGGACACAAGGCACTGGTTTATTGTCTTTTTAGCTTCCAAGAAGACTGAAGGCATGAAATGCAGTCTTCAGTCACGGGGATGACCTTCCCAACTGCAGATCAATGCAGTGCTGTCTTCCAGCATCTGCAGCTGCTCCGTGCCTCGGCTGCTGCAGCTCCCTGCATGTGAGGAGTCAGCTGCCATATGCTTGTTGTCTCCTGACAATTGTCATTGAAATGTCAGTTTACAAACAGCTGTTACTTTCATTGCTGCAAGTCTGGCTTCTAATGCAGCAAAGAAAGCAGGCAGAGTGATGCCCGAATGGCTGCTGCCCCTCGGCACCGCAGGCTGCTCTGCCTCGGCGCGGGAAACTGAGGGAGGCTGGAGCACCTCAAGCAGGGGACTGTCTGCCATGGTCTCCAGTCTCGAGGATCCCCTACTGGTTCTTCTTCTGACAGGTAAGAGTTTGGAGCAGTTTCTCTGGTCTTCGAGTAGCTGGGTAGAATTTCAGGTCCAAGCCTGCAGCTTTTAACAGCTCCTGGTGAGTATCTGGTGCCAGCCACTGTCCAAAAGTGACTCGACCCCTCCTCTATCTCTGACCAACAGCAGTGAGCTGCTGGTGAGCAGAAGGGTGTGCAGACGGTGGGAGACAGGAGCACACCTTTTACTTCTGCTCCCAGTCTCATCATTTTCTCCCCCATCATCTCCCTTAGGTTTAAGGTCAGGAGGTTTAAAAGCAAGGTCCACAGAGGAACTGCAGTGTCTCTTCGAAACTTCTGTGGAAATTGCAGCGTTTCTGCCAGAGCTAGTATCTCCACATAAAAGGGTCTGTATAGTATAAAGCATGTACTAAGAGGCCTTTCTACATCCTAAATTAGTCTTGTGATATTCAGTGCTGTCATCATGCCTGCATCCTTTTTGTGCAGCCTGTCACCATCTCTCTAGGAAACCTCTGCCTTGCTCTCTAAGATCCAGAATAAGGAAAAAAAAAGGCAATGGGACAGATCCGAGGGATAATCCTCCAGACACAGAGAAGTGGCCACACTCTGCTTGCCACACATATGAGTGCAGAAGGCCCAAGCAGGCACCAGAGTGCCCACAAATCCATCTGCAGCTGGCACACAGACACAGTGCCACACGTCATGCAGGCGTGAGATCAGCCCACCACAGGGCTCCTATCAGATCTACCTGTGTGCCCCTGCCCAACGCTCGCAGCGTCCTTTTGTAGGCAGCGATTCACAGCTGGATCTCAGATCAAAGCCACGTCCCTCATGTCCCGAGCTCTGTGCCCCTGTTTGTGCAGGCAGTGACACAGATCTGGGTTACAGAGTCACTGCAGGGGGCACCACCAAGTCTGTGAAACAGAAGGGGTGGTTTCTCTGCCCTTACGAGTTCACTCGTGACCATTAATCTCCCATTTCCCAAAACCCCATCTCTCAATCTGTATTCAGTGCACAGTGTCACAACCATCAGTAAGGGTTTTGCTTGAGTGAGGGCTGCACTGTGCTCCACGGGCAGGATAAACTTCTGATGAAGATTAAAAACAGGAAACGAATACTAATACAAACTTCTCCCTTGCCCCTCTCAACCACATGCAAGTCTCTTTTGCTGAAGGACAAACATTATAGTAATAATAAGCACATATTGATGTATGTTGAGGCAAATATAAGATGTATTAACCTGAGAGATAAATATTGATATTGCTTTGTCCATGTCAATATTTAGTTCAAGGGACAATAAATTTTGATACTCACTGAAACAAGTCAATACATGCATTGCTACATGCATTTTGTATAAGCTCAAGTTATTCAGCAGTTCTCTTCTTTTTGTCCTCAACTTTCAGAATCACAGATTTGTCTCTCAAAAATGCTTCTCTGTAAGGGAAGAAGGCAATAAGTAAACTAGACCTACTCAGGCAGTAACTACAGGGAGAAAAAATGAGAAGATATGGTCCGTGTCTATCTCCCAGGGATTTCCCGTTCAGTTTTCTCACCACCAGGGAGACCCTCAGGCTCCCTTTGGGCTCTGACTCCGGGTCTGGGCTGGCTCCTGTGTTCAGCCTCCTCAGAGAACAGGAGTTTCCTCATGGCTGCACATCAGTAACTCGCTGCCTTTGCCGTGGAGCCCCCTCACTTACAGACCACATACACGGGTGCCAGTGGCAAAGCAAAACTGAGGTCAAACCACTGCCCCTGCCTCTGCCGGTACTGCAGGGAAACCAGGGGCAAAGGAGAGAGGGAGACAACTTTTTTGTCACCAGCACAGGCAGCAAAATCTCCGAGTGTTCACAGAGAGGCTCTGCCAAACACCCCACAGCCCTTCTCAGAACGGGTTTGAACTGAACAGAAGCCAGCAACAAACTCGTTATCCTTGCAAATACTGCTGGAAGGATTAAGCATATGGCCTAGGACAAACGGCTGAAAAACAGCTCCATGCACATCTGATCAACAGCTTCCAGAAAAAAACAATGGACCTGCAATTCCCACAGCCTTCAGAGGCATTTGGGTCCATCTCATGCTCATTATGCTCCTCCCAGCTGCAAGGGTGCTGTGCAGCGAGGCCACGTCTCATTAGCGAGCACGCCTGGGTGTCAGGACAGTGCTGTCCCAGGAACTGGTGCAATAAATGAAAGGCACTGAGGAAAACCAAGCTGCCTCTTGGGGCAATAAATGAACCAAACCTGCAAGATTTTAATAAATATATTGCTGTTCTGTTGCACATAAAGTTGTCTTTCTTCCAACTGAAGCCACCATTAAGAGTCTCACTAAATCCCAAATGCTAAAGTGATGCACGAATTCCTCCCATCAGTGGCCATTCTCTGCTCAAAACAGCAGTGTTCAAGTGTGGGGCAGTGACAACACAAGGAGTTTATTTTTTATTTTATTTAAAGCTTCTGTAGATAACTGGAGTTGTCAGGCCTATGAAGAAGAATTTCACACAAGTATTTGCCCCATGGCATCAGAAAATCACCCGCTGCTGCTTTTGACACTTCATTTCACAGGTGACTATGTAAATCATCACTGAGGCCCAGCAGATGCTGCAGAATCCAAAATGCACATCTTCCCACTTGGATTGGACTACACTCCCCTGCCTCAAACACCCTTAAGGGTGCCATGAGATCACTGAGACCAAACCGGCTTCTCAGGGCTTCTGGCCAAGTGTGGCATGACTGAGTCAAACCAGGGACACAGAAGCATGCCCACAATCCCTCTCGCTGGATGAAACCCCAGCACCACCCAAAGGTTTGCTCCATTCCGGTCCTCCCTGCCCTGCCACACACATTTCTTCTCTTGACTGGCAACAGAGAGCTGCTCTGGGCTGGCTGCAGCACAGCAATGCCCCATCAGTGACTCCGTGGAAAAGGGTGAGGCTGACTTTGTGTTTCCAGCAACCTGACCTTTAACAGAAACCAGTGCTGAGGGAACAAGCCCAGAAGAACGTCTGAGCTTCCTTGCAGAGTGGTGATGCTTCAGTGTCCACTGTACTCCAGTCCTCTCCAGCTGATAACAGCTCATTGGGCTGAGAAACACAAACACTGCCCTTAAAGAATATGATGAGAGATTTACATGGAGCTGAAACAAAGTTTCAGGTCTGTGTATCATTGATCCACACATCTGGGACTTAGAGGGCACTACAGAAAAATCTTTTCTGACTCTGCAGCATTAAAACATAACAACTTAGGAGGATCCCATCACACACCTCTCCACAAGAAATGGCAAGCATTGTTCTTCAGAAGAATAAGCTATTTTTACTTTACACCATCATCTAACAGCCCACATCCATTAGTTAGAGTGGCACCAGAGACACCAGAAGTTGCCAGGGGAACACAGATATGCCAAACATAATTAGCAAGGACACAAGTGTTAACAGTTTTACTTCTCAGCAATTTAAAATGTCTGACAATTATCTTCAATTCCTAGCAGGGTCAAGTTTTGCTTCTCAAATGTTTTTAAATACTGTCATTTCACAGTACAAACACTAGAAAAAACCTAAAAACACTTGAAAAAGTTTCATGACAGGAGTATCGTTGCTGAACGTCAGCAGACGTTTTGCGAAACAGTGATTAAAGTCGTGATATGCTTTTAAAAACCAGACCTGCTCATAGAGTACCAGAAGGAATCATGTTAGTTTTAATACTCTGTGTTGGGTTTGCATGTCAAGGGTTTGGCAGTGGGGGGCTACAGAGGTGGCTTCTGTGAGAAGCTGCCGGAAGGTTCCCCCATGTCCAGTGGAGCCAATGCCAGTGGCTCCAGGAGGAACCCAGCACTGGAGGCTTATCTTGCTCTTGAGTATTAATCTTACAATATCAAACTCCATCTTAGCACTCCTCATCAGCTGTAATTCAGTCCTAAATGTGCACAACTGTGCACAGAGATGATGCTTAATCTGTGATACTGAAACCGGATAATTCAGTGCTGAGGCTGCACCCCGTGACATCGGGAGCCCCCGAGCATGGGTTTGTCTTTCAGGTCTCTCACCAACGCACCACAGCACTTTGCCTGGGACCACAACTCTCTGGACAGAGCCAAGGCTGCCCCCAAACATAAAAGCCAGCAGAATTCCCTGTGCTCCCTTGTCCTCTTGGGTGCTTTCCCTCACAGAGGTGGGTAAACAGTCATGAACGTACAATAAATACCAACTTGGCATTTCTGACTGTTCGCTCAGGTGCCCATCTTGTGCAGTTTGTAAATAAAAGACAAAATCCAGCACCTGCTTTTGGGCCATTCATTGCCATTCACGAGCACAGTTCTCCAGGAAAACATAAAAGCCCCTTTAAAATCAGGGCTACTTTGGCAAAAAGAAGATCAAGGGTGTTGTGGAAATATTCATAGACTCAGCACCAGAAGACATACCAGGGTAAAATAAATATATTTTAAAGTGCTCCTTTTTAGAAATTTTAACATTCCAGCTGTCAGGAAAGACACGCTTATTGGAAATTGTTATTTCTGAATTGAGAAAGTGCTTTTAAAAATCTCTAATATGGACTGAAATGTGTAGAAGGGAAGAGGTTTAGTTTTTATTGATGTTTCTTCCTTGCAAAACAAATTCTTACCATGGTTGCTTTGATTTTCTTTTAGAAAGAGTGAAGACCTGTTTTCCTTCTGCATTGGCGAAACAATGGGAAAAATACATCTTCCATATAAATCTCATTTAAATTCTGCATTCTAACTAGCAAACACAATTTGGAATTGAGAGGTTTTTTTGTTTTTACATTAGAAAATGAGCCGTTGCAACATTAAACAGCTCATCTATTGCAATTCAGCAGGAGAAATCATTGAACAATCAGCTGCAGAATACAAATACAGAACGACACTGTATTAGCTCCGCAGATACATCAGATACTTGTGAGCTCTGCCAGAAAGACAAGCTTTAACTATATGTTATGTGGAACTGATGTTCACGGGGAGATCAGCAAAGCTCTTCCTAAATGAGAGATGCATTATCAATATACAAGTCAGATTTTTGTATGAAAAACCTGCAAATGAATAAAACTTGCTGTATTTTAGCAAGTGAGATGAATATGGAATTATTGATGCACAAATGGTAGCACGATCATGCTTGCCAGCTGCTTTAAAAAACAAATGCAATTGGAGTTTATGTTCAGCAGCCTAAGTGAGAAGAGAAACCAAAGCAAATTGCCATCAAAATTATGTGTAGTTATCCAAGTTCCACCAACCAAAATCTGCAACAGGAAGCAGGAGCCAGGGAATGGAAGAGCGGAAATTCACAAGGCAGCTGTGGCACTGCTGGCATGAGGCTGAGAGCTCAGGGGCTCAGCTCTGAGACTGAAGGTCACTTCTTTGTTCTCCTCTGTCCCTGAGAACAGTGACCCTCATAACCTGCAGGAGGGTGAGGAATGAGGTGTTTGGTGGTGGCAGACTGGTGTCTCCTGGAAAGGGTGGGGAGAGGAGGAATGTCTGATCAGCCATCTCCCGTGGCAATCCCAGCCCTGCAGATGAACGAAGGCTGAATTCCAGTCTGACTCTCTGAATTGTGTCCTGGCTATCATGTTAATGGGGGAAACATAAAGTAAATGCTAAGCAACAAGGCAGCTTTATTTTCTAAGTTATGCCTAACCTTTGATTATTTGGATCAAACCCCTGGGTAGCGGCGAAGCTCCTTGAAATCACTCTAAGAAAAATGTCCCAGGCAAACAGGGCTTGTTTGCAGCTTCCCTCCCAGAAGGCTATTTGGGGAGCTGTAGTATTTTGATTGCAGCAAAGTTCCTTCTCTGCTAACACCTGAATCTCCTTTTATTTACTTTTTGGAGCTGTCCAGAGAATTGTATGAGTGCAAACCTGTCAAAATCTCCTTTCTCAAGCCTTTTCAAGGAATATATATACAAGATAAAGAGTGTTCCTCCCCCTCACCACAGCCTTGGCAGCAGCCTCATCCAAAGTCTCCCGTACCACGTTAGAAGGCGAATGCGTTCTGCAAATGGCATTCAGGCAAACACCTGGGCATGGATTCACCCAGCACACGGACACCATTTGGTTTGGGAGCCTGCTGCCTGTGCTGTGATATTTGCTCTTTGCTTCCAGAAGCTGCTGGAGACCTCCAAAGTGTCTCGGGTGGGCAGCTCACAGCAAACGTCAGCCAGCACTTCTTCCTCTCCTCCACAAACACAATCTCAGCCTTGTATCTCAGTTATAGCAAAAGGTGTCAGCTGATTTTGGTGTATATAATTTATTTGAAATAATCTCCCCTATAATGATTTTTAACTTTGGACAACACCAGTGTGTGCTCCTTTCTTTTATCCAAGCTGGACAGGGTACATTTTGCTGGCCTTTTAACTCTCTTTTATTTCCTTGAGGTGAATCCACAGCTAACCAGAGTATTCCAGGTGGAATTGGTGCGTGCAGCTCTCTCTATCTTTTGTAGCACCTTTCCAAGAAACACTAAGAACTATAAGATATTACTGCAGACCCGAGAAAACTAATTAAGCTTGAGCTCCAAGTACCCAACAGCTTGCTCTATCCCTCTCTTCGAGAAAATGAAGGAGCAAAACCGCTTTTTGGGGGAAACCCTATAAACAAAGAGGAAGAATCAAGATGTAGCAATGCATTCCATTATGCCATTTTTAATGTAAATTCTGGAATCCGGTAATAAATATGGTGTTTTCTGGAACACAGTGAAGATGCAGAGGATTTTAGCAAGGACTAAATCTACCCTACTGTAAATTACAAAATAAATTTCTTTCTCCAGCCTCATACAGCTGGTTCCAACTGTGGGCACACAGGACCACTGTGAAGAGGAAAGACTTTTACAATAACCCTTTCACATATAATAAAAATATGACTGTGAAAGAGAAAAAGAAGATCATTAAATATCAGAATTCGCAGGAACTGAGAGGGTGATTATAAGCATTTGGGAACTTTCCTATGCATTTATATAGCACTTTAAGTTCAACTGTTGGTCTTCAGTTTGACCCAGACCATGACAGAAATAGATAATCCTATTGCTTCTGACATTGCTACGTAATTAAGTAGCTGTTCTGCCCCTGTTAACACAGCTATATCCACTGGACTTTCATTTCTCATCCTCTTTCCAGAATGGTCTCTTCCTTTGAAATAAGTTTTTCTACTCAGAGCTATCAACTAAGACATCTTGGGAAGAGATTTTCAAATACCTTGAACTTTGTAAGGTTTCTACCTACTAATGAGCGAAACGCTATCTCACAAGAGGTTATAGAGCTAATTTTTCTTAAAGTAGTCAAGAGATTAAACCAAAAAGCCTAAATCATTTTCCCATATGGCAATAAACTTCTTTGACCAGTAAGTCACAGAGCAAAGGACAAGCAGCTCCTTCCTATGATATCAGAGCAAAAATGGGCTCTTCTCTCCTCGAAGTCAGAGAGCCAAGATCCAGGACTTGGTGCTCCAATGACCCCTGGGCAGCTGTGAGGGGGTGGCAGGATGCCCTTCCAAACCCTGCCTCCCACCTCTGAAGTCAGGGAAAACTCTTTTGGTGGCTGCACCTTTAAAGCCTGTTAGAGCATAACAGAGCAGGAGATCTGCTTTGGGGCACTGATGGGATCCTCCATCTCTTTCCTAAGGCAGCTGCAACACACAAGGGCCTCTAATTTACCCCACACACTAAGCAAATAATGTCACCTGATTTGCTACAATATTCCATCTACAGCATCTCTCTAAATCCAGAGACAGCATCTTCAAAACCCAGGCACTTCTTTCCTACTGCTTTCCATATACCCAAGTTAATTTATTGGACAAAGTCCTGCAGAGATGGAAACTAATTCCAGGTAGGTAAAAGCAATCATGTACACTGGTAAACAACAAGATACAACACAGAGGAAAACCATATTTTAAAAGGCTGGTGCATAACACTGGGATTGCACTTGCTCTGCTGCCCTGAGCCACCTCATTACCTCAGTGATTGCAGAAATCCTGCTATGCTCACTTGGAACTTTGCAGCAGGATCAGGTGCTGAATGCAGCTCAAAACCTGTTTAATTAGTAGCTGATCACAAAAACCAAAATGCACTTACTTGCCTCTCCAGATAGTAAGAGAATTGTTTCAATTCTTATTGCTGTAGCCACATTCCTACATTAAACTGTATTATTTTTAAATCCTGTTTTCAGTCAATCATATTACCATGCCCTATAGGAGTTTTTTGCTAAGTACTTAAAAGAACAACCAATGCACACAGTGTGGAAAAGCATCTCAGCATAGTATGAAGACCTGCGCTTAATTTTACATTCTTTATTTGGCAAAAATAGTAGCTGTTCTTCACTGAAATTCATATTTGTAGTAAAAGCCCCACTCAGCTGCTTGTATACTAAAGAAACAATTCATGGCTGAATAATGTACCAATTCAAAAGCAATCTCCCTAAGCTACAGGAAACCTCTTGAGTTGCTAGTCTGAACAAAATGAAGCCTCAACAAAATGAACCACTTTGAAACTAAATGAAAATTTAGCAAATTGATCTGAACAACAAAATCTTATGTACAATGCAATTTTTTTTTAGCCACACTAGAAAGGCCTTCTAGAAATCGTGTTTGGGGGAAAAAAAAAATCTCACCAATAAATCAAAAGATGGTGTTATTGTTTGTTTGTTTGTTGGTTGGTTTGTTTTTCTAAAGGATATTTCTTTTTATAACGGGATAGTGGTTTTATAACTTTGTGTTTAAATAGCAACTGGCTAGTGCTGAAAGAAAAAAGCACTGGATAGTGTCTTAAGAGGGATGTTCTCTCTTCCAGCTTTAATTTTTAATCTGCCTTTTGGTGCACCTGGCTCCTCACAAACCTCTCAGCTCCAGAGTTACTTTGAGATCAGCACACCGGGAGCTAGCCCTGGCTGAAAAGAAAGGGAGTGTTTGGTTTGTGCACTGCCATGAGCTACTGGAGCAAAATGATTGCAGATCAAAATTATAAGGTTGCTGGAGCAATTTAGGCTGGTGAGATGAAGAGCAGAGAGAGGAACACGATGCAAATGCTGGATGTGCAGCCATCCAGCAGTGCAGCAGGAGCATAAAGGGTAATGGAAGAAGGGAAGAGGAGATGGTAAGAGAGGAGGGTTGAAGGCAGTGATCGTATCAAGAATCTCTTATTTTTTCGAGGCGGCATGCCACAAGAAAATGTTATTCCCACTGATCCAGTAAATGAGTCTGTTTTTCATGGACGTAGCTTAAGGAAATCAGGGGTGAGTAGAGGAGAAGGTCTAGTCATGCAAAAGCACAATTTGCAGTTGGAAGGGGGTTTTGAACAAGAGTCAAATGAGAACACCTTTAGGGAAGACACACAGCTCAACCTCATCTGGGACTACTGGGACATAAAAGGGCAGTTACACAATTACCTTGAACAAAAGGCCTTTTTTAATTAACAAATAAATAAGTATGGTCAACAGGTTCAAAGCTGGGTTAAGAGGTGTCAGTGCTGGTGTATGTGCCAGCAGCAGGCAGGGATTCTTTCCCAGATTGAGACACACACTGGGTTGGGCTTTAAAAAAAACCTCCTTCCCAATCTGGTCCCAGAGACAAAATTAAAAGTCTGTTGTAACAAGATGAGCAGCAGTGTTAGACATGTGGGACTCAAAAGAACATTTTACCCATCTGAAGCACTAAGAGAAAGGATTTGCACTGTACATTTGTACAGAACAAGGGATTTTTTTTTTTTTCTAATTAAGTGGTATTGGAATATGCAAACTGTGCCCTGCTCACTCACTCTGCTTGAATTAGTGATTTACAGTGACAGTTTACCTTTAGTTCCACACCTGGAAATAGGAGATAAATCAAGTGATAAGCTGCCAACAATGGTCTCAAAATGGAGAGCACTTTACCCAAAGCTCCTTGGATCATGCTGAGCTGGCACTGCATTACAGCAGCTCCAGCAAGATTATCCATTGAGGACAGGAGCTGCAGGCAGATACAACACCATAACAAACTCACTGGTGCACACTCTGCCTCCATGCTTTAAGGGAGAAGGAGCAAAACAAGCTGCTGCCTTCAGGAGGTGTTTCAGGAACAAAAGGACTCGGAGCACATCCCTGGGATGAGGAGCTGCTGGCACTGCGGGGCCTGTTCCCACAGGCAGCGTGATGTGAGGACAGGGCACACGCGGCTCCCGTTTGGTACCTCAGCCCTCATGGGCACCCAGCACTGGCTGGAACCCTGCTGCACACACACACCCACCCAGCCTGGGAATAGGGACAGGGACTGCAAAATCTCTGCCCAAGGAAAGGACCATTTTCTAATGTCCACAGCTGGACCATTTTCTAATGTCCACAAGCTGTCGATTCAGAGGAGCAGCTTCCTGCACTGCTGGCTGGCAAAGCTCAGCAAGGATCCCCTCTCCCACATCTCCTGGGGGAAGTCCCTGTCCCCCAGCCAGGACAGGGGTCTGGGGGGTCCCTCTCATGCACTTACACCATATTACCAACGTCCTGGAGAAAAGAGGAGGCATCAGAGTTGGGAGAAAACTAAAGCAGAATAAAACCCCGAGGCCAGAAAACAAAACACCAGCACAAAGAAACCGGGCTCAATGCTGAGGATTGACTTCTGTCTCGTAGAAACAGTTTCAAGAAAATGCCACCTCTCATTTGCACCGGGTTTCACTTGCCTCCACCAGCCAAGCTGGCGTCCCCCCTGACAGAGTGCCATTGGTTCCCAGTGCAATGTGTCTGGGAAATCTAATTGTTCCTCAAGAAGCACTTCCTAGCCCGTGAAGTTCTTTAGAGCTGCCATGCTCAGTGGCAATCAAAGTGTCTAAATAAATATGCAAAAGTGTGCTCCAGCCAGAAAGCCTTCCAAGCAACCAAGAGAGGTTTTTCCCCCCTTTCAGCAGGGCTCGGAGTTGTTCATAGTCTGTTTCTGTCAGCAGCAGTCAGGCACCAGAGCACAGGCTCTGCACAGGAGGGTGCCACGTCTTACACGCCTGCGGGGTGCCAATCCCACGGGGTGACACCGGGGACAGGAACGCAGGATGAGAGCAGCCAGGAAGCACACACACACTCACACATGCACATAAACACACATTTCAAGCTGCTCTAGCTCACAGCTAATGGAAAAACCCCTCTCAGCATTGTATGCAGAAATGCCTGATCGCTGTAAATAACTTTTCCTGTGTTTAATTCATATATAATGAAACAGCAGTGAGCAAATGCGGTTCAGTACTCAAAAGAGGAGGCTGCTCAAGCAAATGCATCTTCAAGCCTGCATGGCAGAGCCCTCTTGCTGTGCCACAGGCTAATGGATTCCAGTGGCAAAACATGAGTGTTGCACATCTAACTATTAGATTTGTTATGCAGCTTTAAAAGCAAAGCAGTTGTTCCCACTTCCAAGCAGGAAGGCCCTATACTCCTCAAGTGAAAATGCAAACTCTAAGCTCACTTTTGATTAGGAAAACAAGACCAGTGGTAACACACAGTGATAGCTGCACCTTTTGATTGCTCTTTTTAAAATGGATTTGAAATAGGAAGATACCACAGGTGTTAAGAAATTCCTTCAGCATCACAGAGAAAGCGCTGTCCTGTGGGGGAGCATCAAACAGATGTAGATGTCCTCATGGAATCTTTTTTTCTCATCTGTGCTGTCTTCCTGGACAAATTTACCAGCCAGAGCAATGGCAGAGCATTACTTCAGCCCTTTCCCATGATTAACACATTCAGACCATGCTGACAATCTTCTTTTCAAACTCTTTTTTTTTAAATAATCAAAATCTTAATGTTTAAAACAAAGGACTCCAAAAATCCATAGTTTGTAGAAGAATGTATCCATATTTGTTATATGTTAATGCTTTACCATGGCAATTAAAAGACTGGAAAACAAACCCAAGTGACAGGTATATTTTTCAAGATCACTGATCTTTTAACTAGGGGGAAAAAATCCCAGATTTAATTGCACAAAGCTGCGTATCATACTTCCCTCTCTTGAGATTTCATTATAGGCCTGAAACCAGAGAATTGCATTGCCAGCTCTTGCCTGCTCTTCCAGCTATTTCTGGTTTTTAATAATTATTCATTAATTGCACACTATGATAAGATCCTTGCTGTTTTGAAACATTTTCCCTCTGGCCCCCATACTATTAAAGACCCTGATTGCCTGCCAACAGCGTAAAATTAAAAATCAAAGCACTACCTCTGAAAGGTTTAATATGTGCCACATTGAAAGAGTTTCTACAGCTTACAGCCATGTAATTGCATCACCGGCTAACTGCACAATCTCTCCCAGCGTTTGAAATGTGTTCCTTTGAAACATTAGCCAGCTGAGAGCAGAGGTGTTGTTTAACACCCTGATTTACTCTATGTGCATGCCAGAGTGTTTTTAAGCCTCCTGAGTCCTTCCCTGCTTCCTCTCTGCTTTGCCCGGGGCAGGCGGGAGGGAAAGGCGCAGCCACCCGGACACGAGGCACCCTGCTCCGGCTGGGGAGAGGAGAGAGGGAGGGAAATGAAGAGTCAACAGTTCAAGGAGGAGATTAAAACCAAGCTGAACCTCCTCTCTACCCACCCCTTAAAAGCAGGTGGGTTTTTGAGCCCGTTGAATCCCCCTCCTGTCCCCGTTCCAGACCCATCTCTCTCTTCCCTGGTGCTGCTCCCAACAAACAGCAGCCCCTGACACCTCCCCTCCTGCCCTGGGCTGCCCAGCCTGGTTGGACCCAGCCTGCTCAGCCCACAATCACAGAAAGAACTCCCATCAGTCCTTTCTTTATGGATCTCCTCTCCAAAAGGGATGAATTTTGCCAGTGGCTACATGAAGGAGCAGGTACCCCGTGCCGCTGGCTGGAATAAACCCAGCAGCTCCAGTGACAGGCAGCAATTCACAGCCACGTCCTTCTGCTGATCCACTGAGATCTGAATGCTATTTCTTCATCTAAAAATCTCATTTCTAAATCTTGTTTCTTCATCATAAAGGTCATGTGGATAAGGACAGGTCGCCAGTGACCAGCCTAGTGCACACATCCTTACTGCTGAAGGAGCCTGGAGAAATTTGTGCAATTGGGTTGATCAAAGCTGGTTTAGACAAAGAAAACCGTGGAGATGTAGCTTTCATTGATCGAAGTGAAGTCATGATGTGCCAAAGGGGAATAAAGATGCCCTTCACACAGTTTGGCTTCTTTAATGATTTCAATATTAACAGTGCTCTTTCCCAGAAAAAGGCAATTTTCTACGTTCATTTTTTGGACCTTGTGATTATTACAAGTGCCAAAAACTGTTTAATGCTTATAAAAGCATACCTCAGAAAGACATTATTCCTCTGCAAGCCCTCAGATGAAGAGGCTTTGGTTATTTTTATCTGTTTGTGCACCGATACACACTTCTAATTCAAAATCTTGGTCCTGCCTGCGTTGTAATCTGATTGTCCTTCCAGTTCATCAGGTTTCACTTTCACAGTACTTCTAAAACCAGGCTCCTGCAGGTTCTGTGGAGCCTCCCTGGAAAGCTGGGTGGGTCTGCCCTGCTTACTCCCTAACCTATAGGTTGGAATCCTTCTCCGTAATCCCATACTATCATTGCAATTGAAAACACGAACACTGCAGATAACATCAGATGCCTTGGTAAGACAAAGTATATCTCTCTTCACAGTAGCTTTAGGGAGCCAGAAAAGAGGCTGTTTGTTTTCCAAATTGCAATTTAGAGGTTATATGATAAAACGTGCACTTTGTTTTGCAGAGATTTTCTGTATTCCAGGCTGTTCCCTGAAGAGGAGGAAGGCTGCTGGTGCCAAGGTGTTTTTAACGCTGGTGCCTCTGTGTGGGGCAGGACAGGGCATGGGGGGAAGTTCGGAGGGGTAAATGTGTAAAAGTGGATTTAGGCTTACAACATCGGGTACTGAGACCTTAAAGATCTTGGGCTGACTCCATCCTAAAGCTTGGGCCTTAGAGTCTAATTTAAAACAAAAATTCATCTGTCATGGTACTAATTTTTTTACTGTAATTGTACAGACTGATGTTTGAAGGAAGTTTCTGGAGTAGAAATTCGAACTGCAGACACAGAGTGCACTTCCCCCCAGATTTGTGAGAATTTCCATGTAAATTTGTGCTCCACAGGGCATGTTCATTTGAAATCCAGAGATCATGAATAGAGATGAACAGTACCATGTTAAGGACAAAATTATTAAATGATAAGTCCCCCAAGATATATAAAATTACAAAGTGCTTTCGGTCAGGATCCGTCCCTGTTCCCAGAGGGAAGCCTGTGTGGTGGTGGAGCAAAGGGCAGGCTCCGTGCCCGGGACTGCATTGCACAGGGACATCCCCACTGCATCCTGTCACTGCCCCATGGGTGAAGGGCCATTCCTGTGATGTGACAGGGGAGGATCAGGGGCCCTGAGAGCCCACAGAGCTGGCCATGAATTCTGGGGGTGCTCCAGCTTCTGCCCCATCCCCACCTGGCCCTGCATGCCCGCTGCAGAGGTCCACGCTGCCCTGGTGCACAGGGCAGTCCCTGCTGCACCAGCTCCAGGTGCAGATGGGGAATTTGCATCTCTTCCCTTCTGAACCCCTCTCTGATTTAGTGTCTCTCCTTTCTGGACCCACCTGGTATTGTTTGGACATAGTTCCTCTCCTGGTTTGGCTCTGCACAAGCAACGCCAGAAGGAACCTGGCGTGTGCCAATCTGCTTTGCACCTCCCCACCTTTTCCTGCACCCCAGTGCGAGCCTGCAGCTGCCCCTTCTCCCCAAATTCCTGCTCTTTGCACCACGATCTCCCTGTGCACAGAGGAACAATGGAGACTACAAAACCCCCTGCTCCTGAGATGGTGCAGACATAAAATCCATCGTGCACGCACTGTCAGGCACGGAGGTATTTTTTCCTGTCTAAAAGGACAGCACGCTGACTTTTATCCTGCCTGTGCAGCTGAGGGGCACCGAGGGGAGACAGCTGCCAGTTTCTGGGCCTGAGGCAGCGAGCAGCGAGGCCACAGCGGTGCCCTGAGTGCCCCTCGGGGGAGAGAAGCCCTGGTGGAGCTGCAGGAGCACAGGATGACAGACAGGGAGCAGAGCAGGGGCTCCGAGACCAAGGAGGCTGCGCTGCTGTGCAGTGGGATGGTTTCAGCAGCTACAGCCATGATGCTCAGGCAGCCACTGCACAGCAACCTGCTGCACCAATTTCGTACAGCCACTTCATGCTGCCACCAATTAGCTCGTTAAGGGAAGTGCTGATTAGGAAGGTGGTGAACATGACCTACACATGTTGGCTATTCCAGATGTTAAAATGTTCTCCTGAGCAGCATACACAGGTTGGGGTTTTGGTTTTTTTTCCTTTCTCTCTTTTTTCTTTTCTTCTCTTCTCTTCTTTTTTTACTTTTTTAAATTTTTTTTTTCTTTTTTCAAATACAGAAAGATTGAACTGTTCACGTACTGGGTTTGGTACACATGAAACAGGTAATACACAGCTGGAAACACTGCATCTGCCTTATCCCACAGCTCATGTGTTCAGTGCCCTATCACTTTGCTTGGCAGCAAGGAGCAAAAGACTGACCCCAGAGCGAGGTATTTGGGCTGAATTATACTCCCCTGTTTCTCCCAGTCCCAGCATCTTATATAAATTAATGGCTGGAATAAAAACCTGAAATGAAAGCAGAGGGAAAGTGCTCAAAGTAACACCAAGGTTGCTGTGGGCACTAAATAACAGATCTGGCCCTCAGCTCACAGCTGATGTATTCTGTCATGTCAAAGGCAGCACATCCCTCCAGTATCTTCTCCTACTGGCACCATGCTCATTCCCCTGGTTCTGCATCTGGGATATGATAATCATTAACTCAGGGGCACTGCTGCAGCCGAAGGTACTAGCCTTATCTCTAAAAAGCAAGCCCCTTGCATTGCCCAGGGAAGGAGGCTTTATTCCGAGTTGTAATGTCAACCTTTCTTTACTGCAATCTGGCATCGCTCACACAGACAAGCAGGAGATACAGCAACAAAGATGAGGAGAGAAAACGGAGTTCCCAGCAGGATTCACAGAGCAGGTTAAACTTTAAAAGGCACATTTGTACCTGCAGGACAGGCTTAAGAAGTACCCAGGAATCCTGCACTTCCCACAAGAAGAGAAATTGCTTTCTGGGGCTATTTTAAACTGAAAACCTTGTCCTTTCTTACACTCCCCTGCACTGGAGTGCCTTTTTTCTTCCCCTTTTCCAAAATCAACAGTGAAAAGTCTCTAACTTTCACTAAGTTGTAATGCTGCAAAGGCTTCTCCTGTCCCTCTTAGCTAGAAGCATCAGAAAGAGTGCATCTTTTTTATTTTTATTATTATTCTTTCTCAAGTCCACCTAGGAAAGGACAAAGACTTGGGTTCTAAAGCCTGGACTCTGCCATCCCCTGCCCTGGACGGACATGCTGGGAGCAGACAGTGCCTTGGGCTGCCCTGCCTGTTTGCATCCCAGCCCCAGCGCACAGAGGAGTCTGTCTGAGAGCTGCTTTTCATTGCTGGCCACGTTACAGGGGCTGGTTACACCCCAGAGTGCTGAGCCTGAACAGAAGGATCCCTCCCAAGTCCTGTTGGTGTCTCTGCCGGCTCTTGCCTCCATCCTCACAGCCCTGCAATATCCAAACCACCAAGGAGAAGGTGTCACGAGGGGACAGCCCAGCCAAGCATGAGCCCTTCATGCCAGGAAAGATCAGATTCCAGCACCTGGAATAATCCTGTATTATTTGTCACTTGAGACACCCAATGATCTGCATTCCATCCACAAACCATCAAACTGCCCAGTTTCTCATGCAGAAAGGTGCTGGGGGGTTGTAGTTGCCCTACAAATAATCTCATTCATAAACAAGTTAATGTAGTCTAGCTCCAGCTGCATGTTTCTGGGTTGCCATAATGGCAAGTCCTACCCCCAGAGCCTGCAACTGAAGCTAATGGAACAGCTCATCTGTTAAAAATATGTTAAATATCCTTTTTTTGCAAAATTATTGCATAAGATGATGATACAGATGTAAGTGAGGAAAGACTGCACTGTATTTTTTCTTTACTTGTCACTTGGGAACAATATGCTTAATCACCAGAACAAAACCTGGATTGCATGCTGCCCAAACAACGATCTGTACAGGCCCTTCTGCTCACTGAAAAATTCCTTGCAACTTAAAAATACAAAACTTCATTAAAAAATATGGTTCTGGCTCATGCAAATATTTCTGTTCAATTCTATAACCCAAGGAACTATATTGCTCTCTGGTCACATCTCTGATTAATGCCAATGAAATTTCAATGAACCCAGACAAAATACCAACAGTTTTAATGTCACAGGTAATAGCATCTTTTTTTTTTTTTTTTGTTTTTTTTTTTTTTTTTTTTAATATGCTTGGAAATTAACTTGAAAGATGTCACTATCTTAGCAGAAACCATCTAATGGGATGTGTACGCTCAGGGAACCAAGCAGCACAGTTATAATTAAAGTTTCATTATCATTTCCATTAGAAAGTAGTTTCCAAGGGATTTGATTCAACAGTGAATTCTGCTCCATGATGATGCTTTGGATGCAGGGTCCCTGGACGTGTCAGAAGCAGCAGGTAATTCCTGACATTCCATGACAGTCACACTGGTGTTATTGGCAGAGCTGTGGGTGTGGGGTGGGGCAGGGAACCCAGCCCAGCCCCTCTTTGCCACCCCAACCCCTGGGCAGGTCCTCTCCACAGCAAAGGTCGGCACACACAATGCACACCCTGGTGACACGAGCATTCCCACTGCTCCAGGGGCACAGGAAGGCGTCCTGGCCCTTCCTTTAACTTGGCAATTGCAGAGCACTGAAAGGAAAATTAAAAATATCCCCTCTTTGTAAGAGAGAGCTCCCACCCGTGTGGTGCACACAAACTGGGCTTGCAGCTATGGCACAAGGCGAGCTGTCCACGCAAGACTGATGAGGAAGACCAGAGCACTTTACTTGGTAGAGTAAGCAAGAAAGCCCCCATGATTTTCATTAAACAAACTCATTCACCCAATGCCAGTAAAAGCACCCCCATGTCACTGGGGAATTTGCTGCTGGCTCAGTCAGGGTTGCCTCTGGCCTAGCCCTCTCCTGACAGGTTATAAGTAAGTGATGCTCAGACCAGGAGTGAATTTATTAGAAGGAAGGAGCTGAGGCTTTCCACATCCCTCCCACTCCAGTCCTCCTCACATACTGCAGAGAACCTTTTATTTTGTCACCGCACCACAGCCTGAAGGGCACCTTTCAGTTACAGCAATGAAAGGCTGTGGGTACAAAGTAACACTGTGATATCGACACAGAACAATGATACATTCAAATGTGAAATATAAAGATATGGGGGGAAAAATTGCCCAGTGCTGGACCAAACACT
This sequence comes from Edolisoma coerulescens, assembly GCA_013397115.1. Taxonomy (NCBI): domain Eukaryota; kingdom Metazoa; phylum Chordata; class Aves; order Passeriformes; family Campephagidae; genus Edolisoma; species Edolisoma coerulescens. Next base: position 4,519,875 of record VWZW01004119.1, read on the forward strand.
TTTCAAGTCTACAATCGTGGAGTCACTCAGCTGTGCTGTACATCATCATGGTGTGCAAAGCCTCAGCGGGTGAGCAGAAAGCAGCATTTGCAATGGAGATTGGCATTCCAGATAAAAGATCTGAAAACACACTTTTGAGGGGTGAATTGCTTATTAGCTCAAAGAAAATTAGCTGAAAGCTTTATCAGATTAAAAAAATAATTGAAAATGTATCAGTATTTAACAGAGACCATGAGCAGGAAAACAACCCCACAGTAAATAGCATGAAAAATTCACAAGTTCAAGCACACTCTGAAGGCCAGAAGTGAAGATTTATCCCATGTGAATAAGAGGAGCCAGGTGGTAATACTGCAGTCAGGCAAAGAGAGTGAAAACCTATTTTAGCTTTAAGCAGTTCATGCAAAATTAATATATCACTTATTTATGAGTGGAGAGGTGCCCACTACACAGTATCTGAGCCCTGATGAGTGTCCAGAGGCACTGAGACCACCTTTCACACCAGAATGTAGTTACATTTACAAGGAACCATACACAAAACCTCTTTATTAAAAGTCAGCACACCTTTTTAAACTATTCACCATGGTTAGTCCTGTCCCCTTCACAAGCATTTACTATGGGCAGAGCTGTCCCGTGGTGTCCAAAGGCACAACTTGCTAATACCACGGTGATGTGATTTTAGTGAGTGGGAAACAGGAGCAGAAAACTCTTCTGACACCAGGCACCAGCCAGTGATCCACATGTAGACCTCCTAAAGCCACAGGAAAAGGACACAGGCAAAGCAGCCTAGTAGGTGAAAATGAAAAAAAAAACCTGTCACCTCAGGTCCCAATTTTACCTTTCATGGCAGAAATGCAGAAATCCACAGCAAGCTGGACTGAAATGGGCTAACATACATCCACAAAGCTGGGAAGCCGCCAGCACTGCTGAAATATGAACAGGGCTGCTTTTCCTGCTGACTTTGGCCAGTTCTTTCAGTGCAGCAAATGCACCAAGTGCTTTCCACATCCACACCTGTGGAGCCACTCAGGTGTGTTTTGGAGTGGAGCAGCCGGGCTCATTCTCCCCCTGGCTGTCGGAGAAGGTGCCAATCTGTCTGACTCCTCGCAGGATTTCCAGCACAACCCCAAGGTGCAGCTGCAGCTCCTTGGTGCCACCACCAGCGTGCACAGAGAGCTCGTGGAAGGCAGAGTTCACGCCAGCCGGGGCTACTGATGGTGCCAGACTGGCAGGTCAGAGGGGGCAGACTCAGTTCAGCTCCCTGAAACATTAGTTTGCTTTCCTTGTCAGTGGAGCACTTTACAATAGATCTTCCTGAATAATTCATCGAATGGGTCTTCATGTGTGCACAGCAGTGTTTGATTTTCCAACTTACTGCACTAATCTATAAACACCGACTATAAACATTCCGAGCTGATAGCTTTATTTTATGTTGCACTGGTATTTTTTTTTTTTTCTTTTTAAGTGTAGCAAGATATTTTACTGTCTCCCTCCTTGAGCAGCACCAAATGCTCCGGCATCAGTGTTATTAACATCTGCCTCAGCCCCGGCTGCGGCGCTCCCGCAGCTGCTCCCCGGGAGAGGCTGCGGCAGTCAATCAGATAGCGCTAATGAGCGCCTTAATGAACTTCCCGCAGTTGAGCGCCGAGCTCCGAGAGGGGCATTAAAAGCGTATCCTGTAGTCTTGAAAACCGAAACGGTTTGCGGCAGTTGGGTTTGTTTATTTATTTATTTGTTCGGTTGTTTGTTTGTTTGTTTATTTATTTATTTATGCCCTCGCCCTTCATTGCAAAATCCCCGCTCGGAATTCGTTCTGCGAGAGGAAGGCACGTGACAGAGAAATGCCGTGTTGCCATCCAGTCTGAATTTAAAAGTGGAGAATTAAGGTAAATTAGGGAACATATTCCAGCTGGACTTTTGCCAGCTCCACTCTGCCCTGTAGAGGGCTGCCAAACCCTTACTTGCCTTTCATTACCTATCTTCCTGCTCGCTCTTCCCACTATTTTGTCCTCGATAAATTGTTCCTTTCACTTTTATTACTTTAATAATACAGTTTGTTAGTACTGCAGGAGATATTGTTTCTGCAATTTAATTAAAACTGTATTCCATAAGTCAATTGCTGCTTCTTTCTATAGAAATTTCCTCTACACATCAAAATATTTAAAAATAAAAATAACACAGGACCCAGGAGAAAGTTATTAAAAAGAAAAAAAAAAAAAAAGTCCTCCAATTGGACCAGGAATTGTTTCCATGGCAGTCTCAACTGCATATGGGAAATATAAAAAGCAGTCCCTGAGCTGCTACTGCTGGGAGCCTCATATGTGTCTTTATAAAAGAGAACATAACAAGAGGTATAAAAAAATTAAGACAGTGTAAATAAAGACAGCAGTTGGCATTGTTATGGAAAAAAGCCTGCAATCTTCCAGCCATGCAGCCATTAGGTAAATAATGACAGTTTCATTCATTTCCTGCACGTACCCACAGTTCGTACCACTGCTCAAGTGACTGCTTTACACAGGTTTTTCTCTGCTCCCTCCCCTGTAAACAAAACGATCACAAGGTAATATGGCAACATTTTTGCTGCACTTCTGTTTAATTACATGGCAACCATGCTGGGTTTTGTGGCAAAAGGAGACCTAAGCACTCTGCAGCCCTTCCAAGCAATCATGCCAGCACAGAAAAATAGGGTCAGAAGGAAAAATGCTAAACAAATCTTTTATTTCCTGTTGATTTCCTGGGACAGACTGACTTGCATGCAAACATCTGGGCTTCCGTGAATGCCTTCCTCTAATAAATAGTTTTGAAAAGATGATGATGCTTCTAAAAACATAAGATTTGGCCTAAAAACTCACTTGCAGTTTCTGGCCAGTCTTGGTCTCTGTTGTCCCACCTTTGATGGAGTTTTCCACCCGTCAGGTTTGGGGACCTCAGCATCAGGAAGCTACAGCTCAGCCAGCAATCCTGCCACAGCCCTGCCCACCCCTTTGCCCTGTTTATCTAGGAATGCTGGCAGGACGTGGCACAGACACCAGAGCACTCCCTCTCCTTGCTGCGCGCACTCTTTCACTGTGGATCTCTGCGGTGCACGAGCCTGACAGCTGCTGTGGGAGTGGAGCACAGGGTTTAGCACCCAGAAGTTTCACTGGAGCCCAGCACACTCCAGCTCCCCACCATCATTCCACTTGCCAAACACAACAGGGATCTCAGGATACAGACGTGTGGAGAGATAACCTAAGGCAAGTCAAGGCATGGGAGTGTGAAGGGCTGCAAGCACAACATGCCACTGCTAACAGCCTCGTCATGTCACCACAGAATGGTGACAAATATACCTCCTGTCATTGCAGGGGCATTTCTCTTGTTTTTACATTACAGCTTTGAGAGGAGCAGCCTGCCTGCTCGCATGCAGCTGCTATTTGGTCTGGCAGCACTCTGTGATCTTTGCCTCCCTGTTAATACATCCACGGGCTTTGATGTTTGGCTGCAGTATTTGCAGTGGAGCAGTGGTTGGGAGTTTCACCAACCACACTTTTTTCCTCTTCTTCCCTTTTCTAGATCCCACTGTATGAAAAGAAACTCTCCATAGGGCATGAACAGCCCACCAAGCTTGCTACAGACACCCTGGCATGACTGAGCTGAAGATAAAAAATCACAGGAGCTGGTGTCAACAAATCCACATGTTGAAAGCATTCATTCTGCAGTTCTGTTTTGAAGTTCTGTCCTCAGCCCTTCTGTCTGTGCCATATTGCTTTTGCTGATGATTGAAAAGAGGTCTGTGGTGGCAGGATGCATTTTCAGGTTAGCACACTCCTTTTGGATGCTGTGTCCTATCAAGTGTGAGGCTGTTGCTTATCTGAAGCATGCAAAATCGCAAAATTAATATTTTCAATCCTACAGAGTTTTGCTAAATGGAAAATACTCCCCACCCCCAATTAGGTCAGCCTCTTGGATTTTTTTCCTGCTTCATTTAATCACCAGAACAATTAATTCCTCACTCTCCTTCCCGTAGGACTACATAGATTGGTGCATAGATTGGTGCTTGGTCCCCCCTCTGCTGCCAGCACAAATTTAGCTGCCATTTCCATGCTGACAACTCAGATCTGCCTCTCCAATACCGACCTGTCTCGGTAAGTCCCAGTGAGAGGCTCAGCCTGTCTCCCTGGTCCCAGCTGGATGTCCAGCTGTCAGCTTGTGAGCAGTTTGGATGGAGCAAAAATTGCAGTCCCGCTCTCACCACCACTTCTTTTCCTTATCTTTTCCAGGCCTGCTGCCTCACTGCCCATCTCCCTGGCCCGTAGCTCAGCCTCCTGTCCTGCCTGCAGCAGGGCTGGTCAGCCTGGGCTTCACCCTCACTGATTGCTTGTGACTGACCTGAGCTCTCATTATGCAGCACATGCTGTGCTCATTTCTCCTTCAGCCTCAGCAGACGTTGCTCTGCTGTGTGTGCATCCATTCCAAGAGCTCAACAGACCTTTTTCCCAGGGTGCTGAGATGAACAACTCGCCCCTCTCCCCTCTGCTTCTCCCTTCCATGAAGTAAGAGAAGGCATGCCAAGCTGGCACATAGTTTGCAGTCTGTTCCTACTCAACACTGACTCCTCAGTAGCAAATGAGACCTTGGAGCCCACATTTCCTCTGCCCAAAGCATCAGGCTTCCTTATACTCTTCTTGGCTTTAATTAGCTATTCCTGCTCTGTCCCAGGCATCTCCTCACACTTACCATCTGCAAAACTGAACTCAGCTTACTCCAGAAGTCTTTCAAATCCCTACAGAAATTCCTGCAGTATTCAGTTGCTTACATGCCTTTTTAAAATTCATCATTGTACCTACAACATGGCACCTGGTTATACAGCCAGGGCTGCTGTGCGTTTCAGTGCTGCACATTTGTAATACTGCCACTTTTTACCATTGAAATGAAAACAGAATTCACCTACTTCAAGGAAGTGGGGTTTAACTAGAGCAACAGCAACCCAGAGGACAGTGCCTCCTAGGACAAATGCTTTACAGCATTTGCTGACCATCCTCAAGCATTCATTTCCCAGGGCCTGTGCTCAAGTGAAATCTTAGCCCCTTTCTGCTCATTCTCCCTCTGAAACTCAAAAGCCCAATAGGATTTTCCAGGATGGACTCCTTCCTTGGGAATCTACAGATGTGGGACAGACCAGAGCTGTGGTCCCAGTGGTCCCTCTCCCTATCCCCTCCTGCAGCAGCACCTCTCCCCACAGCACTCTCAAAGCAATGGTTTGAAACCCCTTCTCTCCCTTTTCCTAACAAGCCTCTGCCAGGGGACAGGGAAAATCCATTGCAGCAGGAGACTGCTCCATGGCAGATTAGTTCAACATCGTGTTTTTCAGAAATAACTTCTTGTGTCAAAATCCCTCAGCTGGGCTCTTACACAAGCTCAGTTTACTGTTGCTGGAGCATCAGGCTGCAAAGGGCACAGAGTAGTCACTGAAGGACTCAAGTGTGGTATCAGCACCACCAAACAGAAATGCTCAAACACATTAATTTGGTCTGGCAGGCAATGAAATGAGACGTGCCTACATTAAAAGATATGTTTATGGTTTGAGAGATTACTTTCCAGTTTGAGCCCTAAGTATGCATCAGGCCGCACTTCCTTTCTTCTGCTGGAAAAATTGAGACTTTAAAGAAAAAAAAATTTGCATATCATGCTCAGCAAACTAAATTTTATGAAGTCATTCATACAGTTCAGAGAATAAGAGCATCAGATGGAAATGCACTCCAAATGTCAAGTCCTGCAAAACACCATTTAATTTGGGTTTTCCCTCCTAACACTTCCTTGTGGCTAGAAGGAAAACAGACTCCAGCATCAAAAAATGATAATTGAGTTAAAGGGACTAGAACATATGGAAATCTGGGGCTATTCCCCAGTCATTGCAGGAGACTTACTGATTCAATGTACTTTGACAGTAGATTACTGTTTCCTTCCTGCTAATGGAAGTGCTAATTCAGAGTGCTCTGAGCGAGCATCCACTGCCAACACAGCCCCAACCCAGCACCCTCCACCCCTGAGCAGAGCAGTTGCACTGTGTGCTGCAGAGGCAATTGGCAGACGTGTCACAAGCCTGATGTACCACAGCTCTGTCAAAATTGGAGGCAATTATCAACTGGAGACACAAAATAGATCTGACTGGCACGAACATTATCCCCGCACTTTCACACCTGCCAGCTCGAGCAGCTCGAGCCACGCCGTGCTTCCCACCACACCGGGGTGCAAAGCAGAATCCAATGATCAAATGCAAAAAGCTCTGTTACACACAACAGCCAATAAGATGTACAGAATCCTTTAAAACCTACATAAATAAATTGTATTTTATGACTGCAAATCCTCCGTGCAGAGGATATTTTCTGTACCTGTGTGCGGTTCTATTTAGATTTCTTTCTTCTCTCACATTCTTTGATCTGCTTATTACACCTTTTTTAAAATAAAAATGAGGTTTGGGATCAGTATTAGACTCTGCTGACAGTCACAACCAGAGCACTCTGTTCAATGCAAAACAAATTACTCCCTCAGACTAGTTGTTTATAATGTTTACACAGTAATCATTGCTGGAATTTCAGCATTATGGTATATTCATCATAGCTTGACTTAAATTCTGAGACCTCTTACCCTAGGAAGAACCAGGCGGTTGATTTGCTTTTTGGCATTTCAGAAAGCAGGCTCAGAATACAGAATTTGTTTCCTGTTATTTAGCTATTGTTGAGAAGTCTGAGAGATGATGAACGAAGGGAAAAGAACAGTGCTTTGCAAGGTGCCGGTTTTCTCCCCATCGGGAATGGAGGTCTTCCCTCTCCTCACTGTACCACTGGCAGGTGCCAATCACATTCAATCAGTCTCACAGGATTCATCTTAAAACTCACATGCCCAAGTACAAAACTAGAGAGAGGGGTCTGCAGCTTTTTTTAGCAGCCAACTCCTTTCTCCATTGCATCTGTCAATCAGCCGATCAGAAGGGAGGCACCCAAGAGTGATGGTTCCAGATGCTCGAAGGAAAACCACTGAAACAATTTCTAAGTAAGAAATTTCTATCCCTGTTGCTTGAAGTGTCTACTACCATGAGAAGCAGAAGAGTAATGATTAGTGTCTGGTCTTTTTGTGGACAAGGCTGTGCTAACACCTAGAGTATGTGATGGCAGCTTGCTGTCCGTAATCATAGAGTAACCTTGAATATTATATATCCCCTACCACTTCCAGTCCTAAGCAGCCAATATTTTTTAGAAGCACAGGTTTCAGAAATTAAATTAGTAATGGAGTGTGGAGAGATATGGCCAATATCCTCTGAGTGACTAAAGCCATTTAGCACCCGGGTTTCATTTCAAAGTAGGTTAAATAAAAAGGTACCCAGCACTATCCTCAGCCCGGTGCATTTACAGTCTGACACGCTTTTTGAAAAACAGCATTGCATCACAAGAATACAGCATTTCTCTGTGCTTGGTTCACATCGGGTATTCAGAGGGAATTACTAAATATAACATGTAGGAACACAGCACTGAAGGGATGTACAGGTCAAGGAGCCCAGTCTCTTGATATTAGAGACAAGCACATCACACAATCACATTAATAAATTGATTAAGATCCATCTGCAAAGTAGGTAGGGTTTTGCCCCCAAAATCCCAGTGAAAGGCTTTTCCAGAACCTCAACTTTTTACTGATTAGAAAGCTGCTTCTAATTTCCATCTGAAATTTATTCACGGCCAGTTTATTACCAATTTGTTCTGGTGCCAGCACTGTCCTCTAGCTGAACTAGCTCCTTTCCCTTCTCTCCCTGGTATTTACTTTGCCGATGTATTTATAGACTGCAATTCACATCCCCTCTCCACTTTCATTATGCTGGGATAAACATGGAGTCAATCCTGATACTCTGATGTAACCAAAGCTCACCATCCCTGTGTTCACCCTGACATCATTTCCATGGGGGTCCCTTTTTTGAATGCCCCCAAAGTCACCACCATACTCCAGAGAAAACCCCACTGCTACAAAAAGTGACCATTTTCCCAGTTTCTTGGGAACACTCATCTTGGATCACATTTTCCTCGTCACTCAGAAGCCTGAAGGAAACCCCTGAGGCTGTAGGCAGCTCAGCTGCAGTTCTTCCCTCTAAAAGTCATGGGTTTCTGGCAGAAATATTTGTCTTGGACCCCTCTATTTTCTCAGTATGAGAACCAAGTGCTCAATTTAAAGTCCAAAATTTTAATTCTCAAAGATTATGGTTGTCAGACTTTTATCCAAAAAGACCTGGGAGAGCTGAGAGTGAAGGCCTCTCAAGCCTCTAACACTCAATGCTGGTGCCACAAAGCCCCTCCAAGCTCAGGTGCCCAACCCTGGTGTGGTGAGACACCACAGGATCTCACAAGCATGGGAGCACATGGGGCACCATGGGTTTACCTTGAGTCACCAATTTGAAATGAACTGGGCTCATATCCATGGACTCAGTTCTTTCAGCATCCAGGATGAGGCTCTTACTTTCCCCCAAAATCCTCTAAGGTGAATCCCAAGGAACACCCAAACCCTGGTGCCTCAAAAACCATAATGCCAGATTTTTCCAATTTTCACTGAAGAGAACTTGGAAAAACCTAGAACTTCAGTGGGACTTGGAAAAGTCTGGCACTATGTTTTGTGAGGCATTTCTCCTCTGCACGCTGGTGCAGTGGTTCTAGGACTGGCTGGGATACAACATTCCCTCATTTAATGGTGGGGTTTCCAGCTCACAGTGCTACCATGGGGAAACCAAACTCACACCCCCAGCTCTCCCAAGCTGACGAGTTTCCACACAAACCAGGCCTCAGGCAGGTGAGATTCAGCAGGGCAGGAGAGCTGCAGGGAGGAGGAGGATGGGCTTAGCCCTATGGCTCAAGCCTTACCAGGATTCAATCACAGCTTGTGGCTGATGCTTCTACATTATTAGATATAAAAGGGTGTTGATTGTTATCAGACATCAAAGGATGCAGCACAAATCATCCCATCAAAGCATCCAATCTGAGCATTACCATCTGTACTGCCACTGCTTGCAAATCAAACAGGCTGTTCTCAGCTGTGGCATGGCTACCACCTGCATTCATTTCTCTCCCATCTTCACGTGATAGTGCCCATAGGTCAGAGCTCAGATTCCTGTCATTCTGCACATGCTTTTTACTCAATGCAGGAGTAGTGTAAAACTTCGAGAAGTCCACTGAATTTATCTCTTATTGCTCATTTCTCTGCTGGGAAAAGAAAAAAAAAAAGGAAAAAGAAAGGAGGAAACTGCCTTTCTGGTCTTTACAGATCCTCAATGAAATCCTTTGTGTCCTGCCACTTTCCCTTTTCTCTAAACCTTTAATATTTATAGCCTCTACCATTGCAATCTTTTACAAAAATAAAGCAAAGCTCAAGTCAAATGGAGTCAGTGACCAAGACAAAAGGGTCATGCACAGTTTAAATGGATTCTTAGACTCCTTCCAGTATTTGTAGCTGAAGAGGCCTTCAGTGGCCTTAGGACAAATTTATGCCATAACCTCCAGGCCAACAGATAAACAGGAAAAAAATGAGCTGCAAGATTTAATGGGTTTGGGACACATCCTCACACATTGGGAAATAGTTGCTGTCCTGCACTTAAGGGGGCTGTAGCATCTCATGGAGGCCATGGAGGTGAAAGATTAGACAGTGGAAATTGGTACAGTGACAGCAGAGCCAGCTACTCCTGTAAAGATTCCCTCCACTCCCTCTGACTCCTGTTATTAGTAATGCAGCACCATAAATGCGAAGGGCACCAGAGCTCACCTGAACATGAATGCTACAATTCATGGGTGACACCTTTAAAGTCACCACTCTCTGAAATATTATCTGTTATCCACACATTAGTTGCCTGAGGTGGTTTGGGTTTGAGTGGTTTTTTTTAATTTTCCCCCTTTTCTCAGAGGTATTTCAGATTCATAACTGAGTAAGCAACAAAATAAGTTGTTTAGATTATAATAATAAAAATCACATTAAATAAAAATCACACTGAACAGGTCCACATTCTCTGAAAATAACCAAGGCCCCACTGGGACCAGAACTCCAGCGGATTCTCTATCTGAGGTTTGTTTTCTCCTCTCCTGACCTTGGAAAAAGCATGCATTAAATGTAAGTTTTTATAGAACTATATGTATAGTTTTAAACGAAACTTTCTCCAGGAAAAGATTGTCCAGTCACAGGGGAAATTTCTGATGTAGCCACAGAGATTCAACCACAAAATAGCCAATAATGTGGAAGTTCAGACTAGGTAACAGCCCTGGCTCTGCTGTTTATCTTCAACAATATCCCCATCATCAAATTATTCACAGAGGAGGTTTTCTTTTGGGGGAGTAAGGGTGGAGGGAAAGCTGGAAAGAGCTCATGCTAGGGCAGAAGAGGAGAAAAGCACAGATATTTTGAGACGGAAAGTGAAAGAGAAAAAGGTATTTAATCTAGCTACACCTCTTGTTGCTGGTTACTTTAGAACTGGGTTCAGTTTCTAAGCTTCAATCACAGCACCCTGAAAAGAAATGCTCACATAAAACATGTGTAATTTGGTCTTGCCTGTCCCAATTCGATGTCTGTCACGGAGTAGTACTGACAATCAAACATACCATAATGTCACATGTTGTACCAGAGCTGTCTGCTGAAGTCTCTATGCTCACTTTCTTCTCAAGCACAGACACCACTGCTGCATATTAATAACCCCAAATATATAAAATTCTCTTTTCTTTTGAATAAATTACACTTCAAGCCTCGTTTTTCTACTCCCCTCAATTTACTTCCTCTAGATAAAGATGAGACAACTACAACTTCTAATTCGTATCCCTTCCTACTTTGAATAAAAGCATTTAGAAGTAAAATTGCAGCCTTAACAACTTGCTCTATGAAGTTCAGGACAGCAGGAGTTTTGTGACCATAGTAGCTGACCCTGCATACAGTTGGTGACACTTCACGGTGCCTTCAGGAAATGCTACCTGTGAAGGAGGCCAAACAGCAAAATTTCAGGGAAAACATTAAAATATTCCCCTTGCAGCTATTAACATCAAAGGCATTTCAGTGTCAGAGCCTGGTGTTTCTCAATAATGAGGAAAAAAATTGGAAAAGATTCCTGTTGGGAGATGGACACCAGCAAGAGCTTGAGGCAATGTGCCAGCTGGACTGAATTCAAGTCTCAGCAACGTACTCAAAAGGAAAGTAAGGTTTTAAAAGTGATGGGGTTTCTTTGCATTTCTATGCATTAAAAAAAAAAAACAAACCAACAATACAAGTTGAAAGGCAACAGAGGTTTCATTGTCTACTTCCTTACAGCTGTCTCCACTAGGCAGAGCCCATCGCTCTCTGAAACCACTTCACATCTCTTAATGGGCTGGAGGAACCTTCTTCTAGATTTGTACAAACAAATAAAGATTAGGGATTTGGTACTTTCCAGCACTGTCCCCTAAGAACATGTTTTCCAAAACCTCTAATATGCATCTCTAGATTAAACATCTCCTGTCTAGATGTCCCCCACCCACCAGGATGTGGGAATAGAAACTGGAACATCCTTCCATCAGGTCCAAAAGAAAGCCACATTGAAGACTGTAATATCAATATTGAACTGTCTTCACAGATTGGCATGAAAATTCCAGGGAATGACCCCAAACTCTGGATGAGAACTTTGATAGAGAGATGCTGCTCTTAGTCAAGAGACATAATATCAGGTTTGATGCTTGCATGCTAACACCTTTTGTAAGCACTAAAACAGTTCTTAAAATCAGTGCTTAGCATGCATAGGGAGGAATCTGCCTGGGAAAACTTCCAGTTGAGGTTTGGGGTTTTTCCTTCCTAGCTAGAATGACTTTAAGTAACTTTGATGCTTCAACAATGCATTTTCTAAACAATTTGCTTGATCTAAATTGGTGGCATTAAGTTACCGACAAACCCACAGATTCTGATGTAACTGATACAGTTCTCAGGCATTTAGCTTTGTTAAAGCCCAACTCCTTCCACGAAGCAATTAAGGCCATTTGTAAATCTGAAAAGCTAATTTAGAAATTATAAAATTAAGGCTAATGGACTCAATTATAATAAATGCATGGGTCAGCGATCGTAGCAATTTCTCAACCCTTTCTTTATGTCTAGGTTCAGCTTAATAACACACTCCATCTCACAGTGCTGATGGCGTGGCAGAATCTGATCTCCAGAGTGGCTGAGAGAGCTGGAGCCAGGCTGGGAGAGTCTGGGTGGCTCCCTCTGCCTCTGGAGACCACCTGCAAGCCTCACCCACGGAGGGTCCAAGGTCCCAGCAGCACCCCACATCCCCAGCTGCAGACTGCTCCCTGGGGGTACATCTGTACAGCAGATAATTCATTGCCTGCCAGTGACAAAATGTCTTGGGAGTGTACAGCTTTCATATGACTGACCCAGGGCGTGATGTGCCCTCTCTCATCTTGGGACTTGGAGGAAAAGCAGCAGCAATTCCCTCCCTAGTTCCCTCCCCAAGACCTCCTCTCCCTCCCTCCTGCTAATTTTAGTGCACATCCACTTACATTCACTAGGGTTGGGTTTTTTCATTTCTTCTCCTTCTCTTGCCTGGAGTTTCTTTGTAGTTCCAAAGACCTTGGTGATTTCATTCTCCTAAACACATCTGCTATTTCCCGGACTGAAGTCCTCAAAATCCTTTTTGCAATGTCACACTTGGTTACTGAGAGTGTTTTGAAGTGAATAGAGGGGTTTAGCTTCAGAGACTGAACAGCAGGAGATGATTAACACTTAGGGAGCAAAGCTGTTTATTGTGTTTTAAATAGTGCAGAAGAGTTTGGTTTTCAAATTGGCTCTAATTAGTATAACGTACTTGTGCATGTGCACACCTGATCTCTGCTTCACAAGCACCGAGGTCCTTATCAGACTTAGAGAACAAAAGCACCAAAATCCGCAGCACGAAAGAACAGCTGCTTTTTCCTTCTACAAATACACGCTCAGGTGGTTTGCATGGGTGAGGAGGACACAGGCACTGAGCTACCCTCACCAGTTCTCAGCACTCATCTCCAAAGGGAAATGCAGCAGCAGGTGAAATCTCCAGTGGCTGCTGGCAATAGCACAAAACATCGATCAAGCCTGGCTCTTCCATCCTGCTCTTCACACTTGCCCCTGAGGTGCTTTCCTCCCGGGATTTTGAAGCACTGTTTGCCTCTTGCTGCTCTTAGTAACAAGTGATGCAGCAAAAGAAAAGAAAAGCTGGGCACTTCAGTGTTCCCCTCTTCTCCAGCTGTCTCCAGGAAAGGCATTTCAGGATGGAATTTGCTTACAAAAGGTGACCCCGGCTGAGGAGACAGGCAGGGGAGTGCAGGCAGCTGGGACACCCGATGGTGACATTCAGTTCTTACCTCATTTCTGCAGCTCAGGAAGGGAGGCTCTGCCTGCAGTTCACAGCTAAGGCTACACACCAGGAATACCTCCAGAGATAACCCCGGGGCAGGTCTGCCCTGCAGAGTGGCACAGCAACACCTTGGGCCAGGCAGAGGGCACGGCAGCCTGGGAGGCCTGACCCTGACCTGCAATCCCAACTGCTTCTGCAGGGCGAGAGGCAAATGCTCAAACCTTCCTCATCATCGTGACAGCTTGGGCTGCCTGTGGGTACCCAGCATCCACCCACGGCCACATGGAGGTGACTGAGCTACCCTTGGTGTTAATCATCAGGCACTTGCTCCAGATGTTTTTCATCCAATCCTTCCCTTATATTTTACAGAAGTTTCTGGAAGGAGATTCAGAAGCAAAACCCTTACCCACAACAGCTGCGGGGTGTTTGTTAGCAACAACATCTCTAACTTACACTACCACAGCCATAATGAGAGGAATATTGCAATATCTCACCAACAATAATCCATGTAGCTCAAATGAGATCTGTCCGTAAGCAGCACACCATCAACTGTATCTATTAGCCCTACAGGTACCTGATAAGAAGCAAATTAAAATAGTGGAGATCAAAGAAATGGGAAATTATATTTAGCTGGCTCATATTAAATAAAGTTTTTTACTCAGGCTCACTGGAGACTGATGCTTAAATTGCTACAAATGGAACTGCCATAAAGACAAAGGAGATTATTAAATCTTTGTGCCAATCATATGGATATAGGACCAGAGCACTGCATTTTGAAAGCATCTTTCAAGCCAGAGAGAGAGTGAGTGAAAAATATGAACTAAATCTAACATTAAGGCTTAAAATACCTTTTGGTATCCATTCAAATCATCTGGAAATCTGTTTCAGAGATGCTGTCTAAAATGACAACAACCTTAAAATATACCTTTGAGAGAAGGAGGCAAAATCTACACAGTGCAATCTAAAATTATGTACTGTGACATGACAAAGCAGCCATGTTTCTATTAGAAAAAATAACAACAAAAAATGCATTGAAGGTGTTGAATAAAATCACCAGCACCTAGATCTATCAGAACTACCAGGGGTCACCCAGGTACAACTCTCATTCAAAATGTGACCATGTGGTGGGGACAGTTCTCCCAGGCTGGAGGTGTGGGTGTGCAAGGTCAGTCCCAGTGTCACGACTGTCACACATGGGATCAGCTACACAGAGCCATCCTATCCATTTATTGGAGTAAAATATGGCAGGTTAGACAGGGTTGCGTAATGCAGAATTGATGACCACAGGCTGAAAAAATATAAGAGATAAAAAGGAAAGTTGGAATTCAGTGAGAAGTAACAACTGGCATGAGCCCATGGTTTTATACCTCTGAGTCCAAATACTGGGAGGGGGTAATGGAGTGAGAGAAAAATCACTGATTTTTTAGAAAAAACACTTTTTTTACTCAAAAACAAGGAAGGAAAAAATATTCTGAGTCCAGTTTGATGAATCCCTCCAAGCTTCCTGTATGCTACAGGAATAAAGTAGACATCACTGCCAGGACTTGACATATGTTAAATATCCTCCTTTGACAGAGACCTGAAGAATACAGAACATCTGCACAGCTTTAGAGTGATATTATCCTATACTCTTAATGGCTGCTAATTATCCTAATGATCCAGTCCTTTCTGTAGATTGGAGATACACTGCGTGATTAAGGTATGGCTGAAAAAGCCATCCTAAATTGAAATCAAGAACCAAAAATAATGCAGCGTATCTCATTTCACCAGCACCACTGCCTGGCACAATTACAAAGGCAGCTTTTAAACCCGAGCACCTTTGTGGGAGAAATCTGGGCCCTGGACACTCATTCTGGTGGCCAACGGGGAAAGATTCTGGAGGTGACTTCTCTTAAAAGAAAATAAGCGTGTAAAATCCTGATTGAGCCTTTTCTGTCGTTCTGATGAAGCTGATACCTGGCACTCCAGAAGCCCCTTGGTCTCTTCTCCCCATCCTGCTGGAACCCTCTCAGACTTTCATGGCTCAGCATCTCCCCATGGTGGGAGCACACCCATATTTTTTGGAAACTAAAATCATGACACCACACAGAGTGCCCGCCCGACACGCAGCTTCTGGGATGGTGAGCACAGCAATTATTTATCCTATAGGCCCTAAATGATGTACAGAGCAGCACAGAGTGCGTCATGCAGTGCAGTACTAATCATAAATCAGACTAAAATAAATTAGTGCTATCTTTTCAACTGTATCAAATGTGTAGTTATTCCTTTCAGATACATCGTAGGTCTTTTATCCAGGGTAGCATCAAGGTTAAAATGATTAAGTAAGTAATTTCATTAGCAATGATAAATGTTAACGATGATAGAGAGTGATTTTGGATGCATTTCATAGAATCACAGGATGGTTTGGGTTGGAAAGGACCTTAAAGATCATCTTGTTCCAAGTCCCCTGCCATGGGCACCTTTCTCTAGACCAGGTTGCTCCAAGTCCTGTCCAACCCGGCCTTGAAGCTGGGGATGGGACGTCCACAGCTTCTCTGGGCAGCCTATGCCAGTGCCTCATCACCTTCCCAGTGAAGAATTTCTCCCTCATACCTAATCTAAACCTGCCCTTGGTCACTCTGCACAGAAGCAGGTGATGTTCATGTGCTACCCAAAAGTGCTGTTATGTGCAAGCATCAAATACACCCACCACGACTTCAAGAAACGTCTCTCCAAGCCACAGGTCAACTCTCAGATTTTCCATTAGAGATGCAGCACATTAACACAGCACAAAATTGGATCACTTTCCTGGACATGCAAATGCAGTCACTTGAGATAAACACTGCAGCACAAAGGTGTTTCCCCAGGGATCAGGAGCAGGCGCTGAAGTGTGCTTGGACAGGGACATGCTGTGCTGTCCAACATCCATTGCATGCCCTCTGTGCCCTCAGATCCTGAACTCCATCCTCCCTGGGATTTGTCTTTGCTCTTACAGGGGTTTTTTTCACCAGCTGCCACAAGCCTGGCATTTCCTTTCCTCTGCCAGCAGTGATCCTCCCCTCTTTCCTCATCTGTCCTGGGTGCCTGTGGGGAGGAAAGGGGCAGGGCCAGGCATCAGGCCTTTGACTCAATAGCTGGAACAAGTAGTGAGGTGAGGAAGAGAGAGAGAGCCTTCAACTCCTTTTCTTGCCACCTGTCCAGTGAAAACAGCTCTGAATTGTTTTGTGCCAATAGGGGTCCCTGTCAAATTTTGTACACCCACCTGCTTCCTCTAGAAAACAGACAGGGATCAGCTCAAATAGAGGAGGGAGGAAATAATGTGTGCAGACACAAATAAGGAGATGCTAATGTTCAGAAGGCTGTGGTCCTGAAGCCCGAGCATCCCTCTGGAAGAGGCAGTGCTGGCTGGGAGGGGCAGGGCACCACCGTGGGAGGAACCAGCTCCTCACCCAGCAAAGCTTTTTCAAAGCAAGTAGGCCAGGAGCTGCTAAAAAGCTGCATGGGAGATTTATGGTTAGGTTAATTTGCTTGTTATTTTTAGCCCTCCCAGAGTCAACATCCACCAATCCTTGTCTAAAGCAGGATCTGTACCAACAGTGAGTCCAAGTCCTGAAGCAAAGCAGCAGGGTCTGAGCTGTGGCCGGGCTGCTGAGGCCACGGCTGGTACTGCAGAGACAAATTCAGCCCCAGGGATGGGCAGGAGGCTGGTACCCGCTGGGCTTCCCCAAAAGCATGCAGGCACAACAGGGTGGCACGCATCGCTGCATTTAGAGCACTTACAGGTTACTCTGCACCTGTTTGATGCCATGTGCTACAGAGCACAACAACATCTAGCAGCTGCTGTAAACACTGTGGTAGAGGTCTTTGAAACAGGTCCAATCGTTCTGAAAACTCACCATTTCCCATGGTTAACACTGCATTAGAAACACTAGGCTTGCATTATTCAAGATTCCCCACTGCATTTTGGTTCTTATGCACGTTTATTATGAGGGAAGAAAAGTGTGCTACTCTCTGCACCCATGTGTGACCAAAGGGCTTTAGCACTCCGACAGAATGTAAGAGTCTCCTAGCAATGCATGCTTAAAGGCTCAAAGCTGATTCAGGTTAAAAGCATTAGGGGAAGGAGAAAAAAATCAAACAAACCCCACCCAATGTGTGTACATGAAAACGCTGACTTCCAGAGCATTCAGAACTCAAAAACACAGAACCAATTTTCTCCAAAAACTTGGAACTCCCCAGTGAGGGCTATAAACAAGCTAATTTGACATTGCTAGTTCCAGCCAGCTTAGACTTATGAGTGTGCACATATTTTATTCTGAAGTTATGGGAAAAACATATTTTCCCCATGCTTGCATAAATCAAAAACAGCTGAACCAATTTAGCTTAAATTAGAAAGAGAGACTGAGAGAGAGAGAGAGAGAGGAAGGAGGGGTGAAGAAGGAAGAAAGAAAATTAGAAGAAAGAAGGGAAAGACTAAATACAAAACCTTCAACCTGTGGGAGAGGGTGAAAAAAGAAATCCCTAACAATCAAGAAACATTCAAGGTGCACTCAACATTAGCAGTGAAATAATGCATTACTTTATATTATTGTAAGATTAAAATCTCAGAAATTATTTGAAGATCTTCACATTCCTTGAGCTAGTGCCCACTGGGCGATGCTAAATTTTCTCCTCTTCTTGCAATTATTTCCTTTTCATCTCCCCACTTCCTCTGCTGTCCTATTTCTTCCTTCTTACTTCTCCTCCGTTCCTCCCTGCCATTCATACCACTACATATTCCTGTGACACAGATACATAAGTTGTGTCTCCCTCTGCCACCTGAGGCAGAACCAGCCAGGATGGGTCACATCCCCACCCCAGGAATGGTCCCTGTCAGAGTTTGCATGGGCTGTTTGGGACCCCCTGACTCAGGACTTGGAGCTACACTTCTTCCATCACTTAAACCTGATCTTCCTTTCTGTGCTTTCCAGGCAGCAGCTGCAAGCCTTGGGGCATTGGAGAGGGTGTTATGGTACAGGACAGGAAGGAGAGAGGAGCAGGGGGAAGCATTCTGTGTGAGGCAGAAGTGAGGAGGATCCTGGGCAGGGCACAGTGCTGTGAGCACAGCATGTAGGTGCTGAATCTCCTCGAATTTCCCCCAGGGCATCCCTCACCCTGCACTCTGCTGCTGAGAGTTACCCCTGTCCTGCTGAGAGTTACCTCTGTGTCCTCGCTGAGCCCTTCCTACCTCGCCTTTCCACCTCCCTCCCCTTGCAGCACCACAGCACCCAGTCTGCAGCCCCACAGAGCTGGCGATTGAATGGCACTGCACAGTACCTGGAGGTGGGTTTTTTATACTGTCATTTTAAACAAAATATCCAATTAGTGCCATTACTCAATGCTAGCTGGAAAGCAACAGCAGGGAGAGGCTGAACTTTCCAGAGGGATGTGTCTGCTGGCCAGTGCAGCACTCTAACCACACACTGCTGCCTGCAGGGATCTTGGAGCATTAAGGACAATGTCCTCTCAGGAATTTTAATTTTCCTTCCCCTATTTTTAGTGTTCTGTTCCCACTCCCACCTCAGGTTCACCCCTCAGGAAAGCCCTCTGCCCCTCAGCTCACCCACCGCACCCTCCTTCCCCCACCAGAGCCACTGCAATCTCCAAAGGAGTAAACACTGAGGATGCAGAGGAATGCAGAGCTCAGTAAGAGCTCAAATAAAGTTTAAATATTATCAAGCCACTGCCCTGTCCCAGCACTGCTACCGCCAATAGGTGTTATAACCAATTTCAAGTTTCTGAGATGCTCCCCGTGTTGCTGTGCCCTCTTCACTCCAGGTATAGCTTTCCCATAAAAGTCTGCAGTGCTGCTTCAAATTCTGACTCCCAACCTTCCCTGAACCCTGTCCAACCCCTGAGGGATGTGGGGATGCCACTTGCTGTGGTCTGTCTGTAGCACTGAGCACCCTGGTGCCCCGCAGCAGCCCTTGCTGTGCACAGCACACGCACAGGAACAGCCTCTGGCAAGTCAGCCCAACAGTTATGGTCATTTATGGTTCATGTCTGCAGCATCTGTTTAGCTAGTTTGCTTATAAATAAATTTGGAATATCCACATTGCAATAATCTGCCCAGATTTGAAGGAATTTAATACACGAAATGCAAATCAGAGAGTAAATGAAAAATTAAGTGACCGTGAGAATCGGTTTTTACCATGTAGAGCCAGCTTCAAAATAAAAATGAGAATCATAATCCTACTTTACATATAATTTTCTGCAGGCTTGTGTAATTTACAACTTACACAAAGCAACAGGAAGATTAAAGACATCTTTTGAATTAAAACTAAAGCACTGGGTAGACTCCCTGCAGGAGCAGTTTATTACACCCTATCCAGCCCTGAGGAAGCTGAAGTGTGTTTGTCCAGGGAGCCGAGGGTGGCATTTCCAATATATTTTCTCGAAGGAGGCACAAGCAGCAGGTACAAACCCTTCCCACGGCACCTCCCTCCAGCCCGGGATGCCCTCCAGGCTGCCTGGGGAGGAGCACCGAGTCCCTGGGAGCGCTGCCGGCGCTTGCCCACCCTGGGGCTTCCCCCTCGGAGGGGCTGTGCCTTCCCACCCTTCTCTGCTTCCTTGCCCACCCCGCCTTTGGCGAGCTCTCACGCCGGGAAGGAGGGGGATGCACGGCACGATGCGGGATGGAAGTGCCCCCCATCCCAGCCAAATAGTGCTGGGAATGCCCTAAAGCAGCAGGTCTGCAGAGAGCTCTTCTCCCACTCGCAATTCCCGCTGCGCACTTACACAGCTTTCAAGAGGAAAGCCATAGAAAGAGGCACTTTTCAAAAACTCCAAAACAATCTATTAATGCTTCTGAAAAAAGTATGACTGTATGAGATCACGTAGGAGAGAACAGACTTCCATTGGGGCTTGGGTAATTTCTCTTGGATAATGGGATTTTCTTTCCATAAACAGATGTTTAGAACAAAACCATAAAAATAAAGTGCCGTCAAATGGCAAACTCCTTTTACTTATGAGATAGGGGACGCCCCAATTCTTTCCCCACCAATGCCTTCAAAAACCTGGTAGATTAAAGAGAAGTCCAAATCTGGACATAAACCACACACATTTTATTTTTAGCAGTATTGTGACTACCCATTGTAAAAGAAAAAAAGCATCAATCAATTAGTTAAGAATATAAATCCATACAATGAGCATCTAGGGTCCAAGATATACATCACAGAAGTCCAATGATCCAAGAAAAGTTGTCCAGCATGCAGTTTTAATTCCACTGAACAACTTGGTTCCAATTCCCTGTAACCCTTTTATCTCAACCCCAAATTTAGGAGTCCTCATAAAAATGCCTGGTTCTGCACATGTATGTAAGAACTTTTTTCCAGTCTAATTCCTACTCTTGGTGAATTGCTCCAAATGTTCCTGCAGGTCCCTCTGTAGTGACACAGCAAAAATTGCTCCTGCTGCACCCTCTGGGGCTGCTCGGGAAGGTGTGTGCTCCTGAAAGGGGCCCTAAGGTTGCCGGGTTTCATGATAACTGCAAAGCTTTCTGCTGGAGCAAAGCATGGGAAATAAGAAGCCTTCCCACTGCTTTTGAGGGCACAGGAAGCACAGCACTGGTAGAGGAGCACTGAGGTGCTCTGTGCATACACATTCATTTTCTGTGTGTTGCACTGGCTTCTCACAGCAGCAGGTTTATCAGCCCGAGCCACATGAACTTGATTGCTGTTATTTCTCTGGGTTCAGAGTCCTTAAACTATACTTTAAACCCACTGTCAATGATTTCGCTGTATTGCTGTTCCATAAGCCATTAATCACCAGGAATGATGGTCTGTTCAAAGGAATGAAATGCCTGCAGACAGTTCTCTCTGTGCAGCTTGCACCTCTGCTTTTCCAGGCAGGAGGTGCTGCCTCTGCAGCCCAGCTCCCCAGTGCAGGGCAGGACAGGACAGGACAGGGCAGGACAGGGTGGTCCCAGCTGCTACTGCTCAGCCCCAGCCCCAACCAGCAGATGTGGGATTTCCCTGCCTCCCCTACCAGCCCTCGTGCTGTGGGAACACAGCACAGAAATACACAGATATTAGGAAGCTTTCTGTGGGCAAGTTGTTCTGGAGGAGGACACCAAACCATTTACCAGCACTGCAGTTCTAGCACAAATCATAGTCCAGTAAAAAAGTTTTACTGGACACAGCAATTTAAAAACATTGCTTGGATAGAGAGAGTGAAGGTAGTGTTGCTAAGCCCTTTATTTCCTTGGGCTGGGAAAAATCCACACCATCCTCCTCATCAAAAACTGGGGATGAGGAGGAGGGAGGGAGGGAGGGAAAGCTAATAAATACATTGAGACAGGCTGTTCAGAGGTTGGGCCTTCAGTCCTCATCATTTATTACATTTTTTTTGCCAGTCTGAGTACTGGACACAATCTGTAGCTCAGGCAGAACACTTGAAAATACACTTATTCTGTACCTACTCCATTTTCCCCTGTTCCTTGCAAAAGTACTCCATTCCTAAGGATGCATATCTTAAAAGACAGGCACAGTCCTTAATTCAAACACAGTGCAATTGTAACAGCTCTTTAGTATTCATAATTAATTTTTAGGAAAAAAAAATCATTCTATTATAGATGTACACAGAAGAGTAAAACCTATAATATGAATGAGGACACAGCACATTAAAAATGTAAATTAAGAATTAAATAGCAAAACAATGGAGCACTGCCAATATTTTTATAACCATACAAATTGCTCATCAGTACCAGTGTCATGTTGGCAGGTTTGTTCAACAGGGAGTATAAAGGCAGAGACAAGATGATAGACTATCCTTTCTAAAGGATGTACTCTCAGTGCTGTCCTGCCTGTTGTGCGTTCTTCTGCTTTAAAATAGGGAGCTGAACGCACTTGGAGCGTGAGTGATGTGTTAGGAGAAGGAGGCTTTTTTCCCTAAGTTGTGAAAAATTGGGTTCTCCTGCTTCGTGCACATTCATCTACAAGCTTTTTTCATCAAAAAAGCAACACTCCCTGTTATGAAGCCTCCCAAAAAGCACTGTTGTCAAAACATTACTACGAAGTCCTTTTTATTTCAAACCATGTGGAGTGGAGTGAACGTAGTATTTTTGTGCCACCACCATCGTACAGAGCACTTAAATTTCTCCACCAGGAGATCAGCGTTCACCAGTAAGATCTGTATGTTATATTCCTGCTTCCAGGTCTCCTCAGGAAATAACTGGATGCACAGGATTTTGACACTTTGGGTGAAACACTTTGCGCTGAGGCTGCGAGGGGGATGTGAGCCCTGTGTGATCTCCTCAGGAGGAAGGCCAGCCCTCCTCCCCATCACACGGACACGGGCTGTGGCTGCAGCCACAGGTGGGGTGAAGCTGGAAAGCTTCCTTTTGGCTGTTCCAAGGAAACCAAAGAGAGAAAAGGCAGCATTTATGTCTAAAGATTACTACTTATAAAGCAGGAATTGGCTTAGCACCCTGAATTAATTTGTCCCCACATCACTGGTGTAACAGAAAACCCATTCCCTTGGAGAGCAGAAAGTTTGGGATTTTAGGTGTGTAACTGGAGCCCTCACATGACACAACTCTGCACACACATGCCCTTTTCCCTTGCCATTGTAACAAACAGCAGAAAACTATTTTATGACCCAGACACTTTCTCATCACCACTTCTTCACAAGGGTCAGGTGAATGTCACCACTCAGCCCTAAGGGCCCAGCGCATCCTTGGCACGTAGGATGATACCCTGATTACACTGTAAAAAGGTGCTTTGTTTTAATAAATTAAATAAATTGAAATGTGAACTACAGCATATATCCAGGTGCTCAGTATAGATTCGGTGTTTTAGTACTGATTTTCACCAATTTACTGAGCAAGTCATGGGCTCCCAACCACAGCAATGGCCACATGAGGAGAAAAAATGGGAGGGATCCCACTGCTCCTGGAGCCCCTCCATCCACCTCCCTTCAAAATGTAATGCTGTTGCTCAGTGACAGCGTGCAGAGGCCTCACCCTGCCCTGAGGGATGTCACTTTCTTACAGCAGCTTGTCCCTCCCTGGGACCCCTCCTGGCCCCCCATCTCTCACCACGCCTGGGACACCCAGCCAGGAGGGGTTTGCATCCAGCCAGCACATTGTGACTGAGCAGTAAAGAGGGGGAAATGGACATTCATAGCATGCGACTGCTAAACAATTCTCTGAGATATACACTGATGGCATTTTAAACCCCAATGCAAACACTACAAAATTCACAATACTCACTATATCAAAGCGCACTGGAAAATGGATGTATTGCTTTTCTCTAGGAACTCGAATTTCTATATTATTAAAACAGTTTGGGAGGTGGTAGGAGGAACCTGATAGATTTAAGGTTTATACTTTTCTCCTAGTACATTGCCAGGAAAATAAAATATTTAGTGGCTTCATATTCCCTAACCATATTTTTGACAATATGCTTCATGCTCTATTTGCCACAAAAGTTGTGACGCTGCAGTCAGTCTTCAAAGAATAAAGTATGCATTTGTCATGGCAAAAGATCAAAAAATCTCATTTTTTATTACCCTGCCATTGGTTAAGTCAAGCTCTGATAATTAGGATATTGGATATTTATGAGGAGCTATTCTGCCTTTATTACTGCTTTAGGTGCCTGTTGACAGATGCAGCAAGACAATTTACATTGATGTGTGAATTTGCCAGTATTTCAGTAATAATATCCAAGTCTAAGTCTATTAGAAAAAAGGTCCATATCTCACTCTTGGAATATATATTTCCAATTAATTCTGGTTTTGTAGCATTTCCTCTGGCATGCTGTCATTGAGGGTTTCTATCATTTGTTTGTGCTCTGATTGAATAGTGGCTCAAAATAAAGTCCAGAGGGTAACTGGATAAAAGCAGGTTATTAGATTAGAAAGGCAGAATGAACCACTACAATCTCCTGGTCTGACCTGCTCGATAAACACGGGCTGGAGGACTCTCCCTCTGGATTGATCCCTGCTGCCATTGCAGCAAGGAGGAAGGAGAGGAGGGAAACTCCTTCCCTGCACCAAAATGGGGCGTAGAGACTTGA
Organism: Edolisoma coerulescens; assembly: GCA_013397115.1. Classification (NCBI taxonomy): domain Eukaryota; kingdom Metazoa; phylum Chordata; class Aves; order Passeriformes; family Campephagidae; genus Edolisoma; species Edolisoma coerulescens. Next base: position 4,544,253 of record VWZW01004119.1, read on the forward strand.
TGACAGAGAGCAAGTCACCAGGGCCTGGGCAGGTGAGGGGGGAAGAGCAGCTCAGTGCCAGTCTCTTTTCTCCACGCACCACCTCCGTGAGTTTTTTCACTTCTGAGGGCTTACAAATATTCACTTCTGTTTAGAGGATGCAGGCTGCTGTACCTCCCACACCGTGCTCTCTCAAGCTGCCCCTCATCCCCTCGCATCCACAACCAATTATTTTTTTCTTTATCCCAAAGATTCAGTCTTACTATTGATGCTGTGTGATAAAAGAGCACTGATCCGCTCCCAGTTAATCTATGTCTATTCTACAAGCAAATGGTTCAATACTTCCTCTAATGATCTGTACATTTCAGATTTTCCTACGCCTGAGAAAGCTCTGGCAGAAGTTTATGGTAGCAGAACCATAAAATCAAGCATGGAGCAATATATAATTGCAGGAGACTATATGCTTGAGACCACTGATTTAAGCAGAACCAAGTAAAACCTTAATGCCTTCAATTACAGGCACTTGAAATGTCCTTCCTGTCTCAGGCATTTCCAGGGAGGAATGAGACAGAAGGGAAGCTTTATCATTACAGCCTTGGCATTTATTCACAACAACATCATGCCCCTTTCCTGCTCATTGCCAACAGCAGTTCAGTGGCTTCTGGAAGTGTTGCACCCCCGAAGACAAGAGGGAAATTTGGCCCTCACAGCCAAAATGACTGAAAAGGAGGGAAAAAAGGAGTAGAAAGCAGCTTACTCTTGTGCTGAGCCCTCCATGAACCTCTGGAGGGTTTCTCAGTGCTAAGGAGGAAAGGGTGCCACAAAAGGAAGGTGAAGAGCAGAAGTGCTGACTTCTGAAGTGGGAAGTTCAGGGTAATTTATTCTAGCAACAGCCTCTTGCTCCTCTTCTTCCCTTCACAATCTCACCATTAATCCTCCAGGTCCTCCTTACTCAAGGTGACAGAGGGAAAAGAAAGTTTTAAATCACATGTCCTTCCCACAGCAAGGCAAATGAAGGCCAGCCACTCTAAATAACTGTGTTTTATTAATAAGACATTTACAGCACTTAATGATGCTTTGGCATTTTGCTGTAATGGTCAACACATTTTTTCCCTGGAAGACTTTTAAATGAAGCCACATTTTTTGTTTTGCTCTGGCTTCCACCTGAAACACTCCTCTGGGTCAGAGATATTTACAGCATGGATGGTTAGAAAACAGCTTAAAAGGAATAGGCAGGTGAAGAATAACACTGCTTCTAACCTGACCTTTAATAGGTTTTCAGAGGGCTTTAATACATTTTTCCACGTTTGATAGTGAGTACGCTCCTTTGGCCTTGCTGGCACCGTGCTCTGTCAGTCGAGGCAGGTGTGAAGGGGAACAGAGACACAGAGAAAGCAAAGAACACTCTTTAACCCGACCATACAAGTTATATTTGAATAAGCTTTCCACAGCTCTCAACCTCTATCAAGTCCACAAAGATCGTCCAAGCAAGAGAAAGAACAGAGAATGTAGGAAAGGAAGGCTCACCAAGAGAAAGCCCCAGTTTAAATGATTTGATTTATTCATAACAGCCAGCCCACCATGGCCAAACAAAGGACAATGCAAGGGCTCTGTTATTGCTGCTTCTCTGTAATATATTTATTTTGCACTAATTTTCCTGATCACGTAAGTTATCATAGTAACAAAGCAGATTTTGCTCTTGTGCTGTCTCTTCTCCTTCCATTGGCAGGAATGAGACGGGCAAGGCAGAAGCTGAGGCCAGTGTTAGAAAGTGTAGTTACACCCGGGTAAGCTCTTAACCACAAAAACATCACAAAATTAGTGACAAAAGCACATTTCATGTGGGAGCTGTTAGAACTCAATAACAGTGCAGCAAACACATTTCAGAGATCAATAAGGAGCAAATAAAGGCAACACAAAGCAAAGCATCACCACTAGGACTCTGCCTGCTTCTTCAGGGCTGAAGCACCCATTAACTACGGGGCGTCAGGAAGATGCCCAATAACTTTCCAGTGAGTTATTGCTTTCTGAGGTCCATGACATTACACATTAGGTGCCCAAATTGAAGGAAGACTGGAACGAGGTTAAAGCTATTAAGCTTCAAAGACACAGGAAAGTCTATTCACAAATCCAGAGGGAGAGCAGGAGAAATAAAAAGGAATAGACCAGAAGTTGTTTGCTGTGAGTTTCTTGCCTGCAGAAGTACCTGTGGAAGATGAGGTTGTACAGGCTCCTTCTACTTGGCAGACAGCATTTTTCTCCTAGTATGAGAAAAGCCAATATAAGCTGTGTTTTTAAATAAAGTAATTGATTAAAGTTAGTTTTTCTTTTACACCTGATTAGACCACAAAGCCACATCTGAAAGTGGTTTGACAGCGCTTGGATCTCACGAGCGCATCGATTGGCTGCATGTTAAAGTTAACAAAATAAAGACAAGTGCAAAGCTCTGCAGACATGAACAGCAAGGAGCAGGGCTGCCAGAACACCTGCCATGGGTGAGTAGTCCATGGGGACCACACCCCTGTGCACACAGGGGTCCTGGGACCTGGGAGCCACAGGAGCACTCCGCTCCATTGAGCTGCAGCGTGTGCAGCCCACAGTGCTTGTTTTGTTGCTTTTATGAAGGCAAAGATATACATGGCACTAGTAGCCAGAGATGAGCATAATTCCTCAGTATTCAAGATTGCTGTCTTGTGGCTCCCAGCTTCCAGAGGGAAATTCAGCCTGCAGCCATGAGATATCCGAGGAGCTGTGGACTGTGATCAGTTCCCAGTATTCAGGCATGAAGCACTAATGTCTTCTTATTCAGTGACTCCACCATCTTTTGTTGTAAAATCCTAACTTGTACTTATTCAGCACATTCTGTTGGTCAGTTTGTGCCCATTCTGAGCCCACCCAAGGGGAGCACTAAGGGTGCTGTAAGCCCTGAATTGCTCGTGCTTGGAGAAGGGATGAGCCAGCAGGTGCTTCCCAGCCTCTGCAGAGAGCTGCAGTTGTGACAGTGATGCACTGAGGGCTTCCATCAACAGCTCCAGCACTGTGTCCAAGGCAAGCTAAACATCCACCTGTTCCTCTAACGGGAAATTCGCAATCCACCCTGCGAGGCACGGGGCAGAAACGCCTTAATTCTGCAAGGAGCCTCAATGAGTGCAGCTCAGGCCTGAGAGGTGCCAGCACTGAGGCTGATGCTGGGAGCAGCCACGAGTTTCTGCAGCACAGTACTCAGGCTGGTGCTGCCGAAGGCATGTGAGGGAGGAGCAGACACTCTGGGATAATGTCAGCGTTTGCGTTTAACCCCTTTCTGACCTCTGTGTAAAACGAAGGTGCCTGGAAGCAAAGCAGAAATAGTAATGAAACAGTTCATTGCTCAGTTCACAGCAAGCAAGGACATCAGAAACTTTCACTACAGAAACCAGCAGCTACAGTCAGATCAGTCTGTTTGATGTTTGAATTAGAGGTTAAGGGCGGAGGAAAAGGAGAATCTCGTTGTTTGTGATAAAACTCATCTCTCTCTCTGGATACTGCTAAGCCATCCCTGGCAGGGATGGACTTTTATCCCTGGCTCAGACTTCTGAAGAACAAATCTTTTTGCATTTTGAATGCACCAGATGGTATGCCTTTACAAAACTGGCCTCCAGGGAAAATACCTCTCAAATCCTTTCCTGCAAGGACTTCACTCTCTCCCGCCTCCCCCCCCAAAATTACTCAGTCCAGGCTCTGCGTAATGCAGGACAGAAGCATCTGCCTTTCCTTTGGCAATTGCATTGTGTTATGCTATTAAGAAATATGCCCAATCTGCCTTCTTTTCAGCTCAGTATATTGTACTTCTCCTAGATTGATGTATACCTCAGACCAAATAGTTCTGCATGGCCTAGACTAGGGTAATTGGATTACATTTATGTGAAACCCAGACGTTCTCAGGGGTGATTTGCTTTTTCAGACTGCCATTAGAGTCCCAAGGAAACCAAGTACAAAAGCCTAAACTAATCTCACATTAAACGGGAATTTTTTTTTGATCGAGTTGCGCAGGGCAGTTGACTTTTAATAGGAATTCCACATCTAAGAGACTAAAAAAATCCCCAAACTCCTAACCCCAAGGGAAGGACTTCAAAACATGAGAAATGAGGAAATCTGCATTAATGTCCACACAAGTGCTCGGGCTCACCCTGCTGTGCCCATGGGTGCTAGCAGCTGGTAATTCACACAGTGGCAAAATCCAGGGTAATTGACTCCACTGTAGCAAATAAAACACACTTACAGAGAGTCAGAAATCACTATCACTGTGATGTGGAAGTGTCCGAGGCACAGGGAGGGTGCACAGCTTGAAGAAGGTCACTTAGCAGGGCCACAGAGGAGCTGGGGTCAGAGCCTGAGTCTCAGACCCCATGGCCAAGGGCAAATGCATTTATGGCTGGCCAGATGTGCTGGGAAGATAAGCCAGCAAGTTACTGGCAAACTTGCTGTTCTAACTTTGCTGTGGAAGAGGAAAAAGTCCTCAATCTTGAACATAAAAAAGGAAGATACTTGTGACACGTTTTCAGTGAAGTGTTTTGAATGGCTGCTGTGGCCAAGGATTCATTTGGATGTGCCTGCACGGAAACACAGGGCACAATCAAACCTGCTGGGTGAGAAAGTGCTGCAATCACTCCTCATTCCCAACAGAGGGGTATCCTCATAGCACCTGCATCTGCACCCTGTGGCTGGCTCAGGACCAAGGTGATTTCTTTGAACTCTCTGATTTCCAAACTGTAAATAACCACTTCCTCCTGTGACAGGATTTTGTTAGTATTTCCAAAGGGAGAAGACATTCTCACTTGAAAATACAATTCAGAAAACACTTTCAAGGCTACTCTGAAGCAGAGGGGAGAGCATTCTTTCACAGACATGAGGGATATTAACTATTTTCCATTATCCTACTAATTGTCTCATAACATCCCAGCAGCGTTTATTTTTCTTAGTGCAATGCAACTGAATTACATCTGAATGGGGAGTAATTAAACTAGTTAGCTCTTTTTATTTTGTCTCCCTCGCAGACACAGACCTAATTTGGGTTCATCTTGAATGCTGTTGCTATAGTACGCGCTGTACTTGGAGCTGAACAACAGAGGACACAGAGTAGTAGTTTAACCTGCAGGGCAATTTGGGAAAAGAAACATGGAAAAATCCCAGATAAATGGAATCAGAAAGGCTCCTCTGACTAGATAAGTACCTTTTTCTTCAGAGCACAAGACCTTCAGCAGGGAAAGTGTGGATTGTGTCTCAGAAATGAGCTAATTTGCAGGTTTTTGCCTGTGCTCATAGCCTAGATCAGAAGCAATGATGGAGCCTGCAAAGAGAATGATCAGGAGGGGAGAATGAACCCAGAAATGGATGCAGAAGATGTCACACACAGCAGGCTGAGAGCTGTGGGCAGCTCCAACTCAGCCTTGGCAAACCACACTGCACAGGTACCTCCTCCTGCAGCATCCAGTGACCATAACTGAGCCTGGGGTTCAAGAGGACAAAGAGGTGTGGATTTGAAACCAGGTCTTGCAGGTCACTGCAGTGAAAGGTCACTCTGCACAGCTCCTGACCCCGGGAGAGGCCCGTGTGATGGGAACAGCACTTTTCCTCCGTCTCACCTCTCACACAGAGGCACTTTCTGGGTGGCTCCCCAACCACCCACGGGACAAATCAACACTCCATGCCTCTGTGTGCTGGCTGAGCTGTCCCACTTGCATGCACTGACTTTTCCTGGTGTGGCTTGGGGCACCCCCAGCACTCTCACAGACTTTTCCTTGTGAGGGGGTGACATATTTCAGCTTGGATTTCTTTTCCCTCTTGGCATCACCAAGTTTGTCATTCAGTCAATGGTTGATGTCATTTTTCTGTTTGAAAAGGAAATTAGTCAGAGCTCAAGGGTAAAACAGGAGTGATTTCTGGTACCCCACAGGTGTTGAGCTCTGGGCTTGTGTGTGTGAGAAGTGACATTATTGTGTATTGGTGGGAGATAAGAGGTGTCACCACGGATGTGACACAGCCCTGAGAGCCCCAAAACTGGGCTGTGCCCTCACTTCTTCCTTCTCTCTGCCCTAGATGGGTTTGCTATTTATGGGCTGGGAGGAACAGGGGGCACCTCAACTGTTGATTCTGCAGATGAGAAAACACCTTTGGGCTTTATCTTCTTGACATACTTGAGGCTTCATTTTCCCAAGTGAAGAGCTATTTTAATCTTTGTGACCAAAAACATTAAACAACGAAATTGTTGGTATAAATACCTCCTGTTTGATGAGGAAAAAACCCCCTGAACCTCTGTTCTTAAATTAATATGAGTGACCTCCCTCCCCACCCCCCATCCCATTCTTTCCTGCTCCTTCCCTATAACTGCCTGGTCACCCCACACTCAGCCCTACTTCAGCTAATAACAGGGAATGGAGAAACACTGGAGGGAGGACAGGATGAGAACTAAAACACTGAAGAGATGGAAGAAGTCACTCCTTTCATCAGGAGATTTTCTACCAAAAACACACTGAGATTTTTTTCTTTGTTAGGTTTTAAAGGCAGCCCTTGAGCTCAAATGGGAATCAGGGAGGGGTGGTTTTAAATCAACCTGTTAAAATCCATTCCAGAATAAGCTGCTAACATGGGCTGTACAATTCATGTATAAATGAGAAGAAGGAAAATCTAGCACTGGAAGTCATGGAAAGAAGCTTGTTGGACCGTGCATACCTTATTAAAAAAACAGGATGTAGAAAGTAACTAGCCCAGCAAATTACTTTTTGTTTAAATGTGGTGTTTCTAGATTTGCTCCAAATCAAAAAACACCTGTTAATTTAAAACATTCTTCTTAAAACCGAGCAACCAACCAAACTCAGTCTACATGGTAAGGATATACAGCTTGGTATCATTAAGAATATTTTCTGTAAGAAATACAGCAATATGAGAGTGAACATATCATTGACAAATTTACCTATAGATCTGTATTATGACAAGCATAAAAATCTATCTACACTACAATACAGCTCTTCATAATAGGTTTTGATAGTTGAATATATGGAAGCTGTCATGAATACAAATGCAGGGAATCCTGCTTTCCAGCTACTCTGCAACACAAATCTTTTTGTGTGTCACTGAAATAATGTCTGCTGCTTTTTAAGAGAAAAGAAAAAGATACTGGGAACGTACTTCTTCTTCCAGCTACACCATTTGAAGTTCTTGTCCAATTTTTCTACAGCAAAAGCACAGAGAACCCAAGGTCAGAGTCCCTCAGTGTAAGGGCTACAAATTTAGCAACATAACTGCTAGTAAACATGTTTATTTCACAGGGTGTAAAGAACGAAACTTGTTAAATATTGTCATAGTCATGGTGCCATTGGACAGAACCACTTAAGGTAGCGGCTGGGGAAATGAAATTAAATCCTATTGACTTTTGATTTGGGGGAAGGAGGAGGAAAAGAGTTTGCTACTACTGAGCAGTGAGAAAACTGCTGTTTGCTTTATAACTGTGAAGGGGTAAAAGCAGCTGTCATTTTAGAACCCTAATTGCAAGCATGTTAAATAATAAATAACCCTGGCCATACTGTAAGCAAAATACATGCATACACTTTGCTGTGTGGTGCTGAGGCGTGGCAAAAGTGTTTTAAAAGGAAAAATCTTCACTGGTTTGCCAACAGAAACAGAGGCAGCTGGACAGCAGGATAGAAACCTGAAGTTGTAAAAGCCTTAGCTGAACTCAGAATCCTGACTTATGAAAGGAATAAAATCTTTACTATGCTGCAGATGGGCAACTTCCCATAGAGAAAATCTTCTCCTCTCCACTGCTTTCTGTTATTAATACTTACTTTATTTCAGATTATCTTCATCTGTAACAGTTGAGAAGCAATGCGGCTTTCTGAAGCTGGCACCCCTTTCTCTAACCAGAGAATTAAAAACTCCTCTTAGCCTGGGCTCCAAAACAAGAGAGCTGACAACATCAGCCCTTCTTCAACCACACTGTGCACGCAGCTCTGGTCAACAGACTCGGGGCTGTTTTCAGGCAGCTGTCCTGCCTGCTGGAGGAAGAGCACGAGAGCCATAAAAAACCCTGTTATGGCTGGGGTGTAAGAGAGAGCCATAGATTTTATGCACATAGTACATTCCCGGCTTATAGCGTTTTATAAGCTACAAAGAGGATGTTGTCTTTGAAGCATAAAGTGGTGGACACTTGGCAATAACTTTCTGGTCTTATGAGCATCCAAGGGGAAAACAGCCTCTGTCAAATTGAGTTGGTTGTCAATTGGCTGATGAGAAGCCCAAAATGACCCAAAAATGTGCACTTCCATCCCAGAAAGCCCAAACCACCTCCTGGGCTGCATCAGGAGAAACGTGACCAGCGGGGCGAGGGAGGTGATCCTGCCCCTCTACCTCACTCCCATGAGACCCCACCTGGGGCACTGCATCCAGCTCTGGGGCCCCAGCATCAGAAGAATGCGGAGTTCTTGGAGTGATTCCAGAGAAACACACAGAAAAATCAAAGGATTTTGGTTTTCTTTGTAACTTGGTCTTGTGCTGTGCCCGTAGCAGGCACTTGAAAAGAGATTGTCTTTAAGGTTCATTACAACCCAGAATGTTCCATGATTCTATGAAATCACAGCCTATATAATCACATTTTCCACAAATAAACTATGAAATTAAAGGCAGGGAAGGCTTCAAAGAAATTTCCTGTATTATCTGCAGGTACATACCCACACGCTGCTGTTCAGCCAGCTGAGGAGAAAGAGATTGCAGGTGGGGCAAAATGGAAGGTCAGTCTCCAAAAATTGTTTCATTACTCTTTTTTGGACTCAAATCAAGTGCCCTGAGTAAACTGTATGCCTTTATCCCATTGAGAGATCCCACAGGTTTGTTCATTGCTGACTGACCTAGAACTGGCATATTGGTGGGAGACGTAGAGAAAGAAGGGGAAAGGAGAGAGAGGTTTCAGCTTCGTTTCTTCACATCTTGATATCATGGGCTCAGAAAACTTGCACTATCAGCATCAGATGGTCTTTTCAAAAGTCCAAAGTATTTGGTTGTGCAGCAGGCATTAAAGTGACACCTCACTCACAGAAGTGGCTGTTCCTGTGGAGTGATGTGTGCCTGAACTAAAATGCTCCATTTCATGGCTCTCTTATCACCTTCCAAACAATTCCTTGGCACATGAAACTGCATATTAGAAATTATCCAGCTCAGGACATTCTGTGATTCCATAAGGCCTACGCTCCGTGTGCCATGGGGTGTTTTCCCTCCTAAATGCAGGAAGTTTAATGCACCAGCGTGTCTGAATGTGCAGTTCTATGAACAAACAAAGCTGCAGGCTGTCCCTGTGTTACTCCAAGACACAATCAGACCAAACAGACTCCCCCAGGAGAGCTGCAGTCAGTCCATTTGGAAACACGAGTGCCCATCAATGACAAACCAGGCACTCTCCAAAGCAAACAGTTGGACTATTGCTCAGGCTCAAGATGGAAAAAAAAAGCCTCCCAACAGCTCCATGCTCAAATGAAAGAGAGGAAGTGCTTAAAGTGGAAAAGTCCCATATCTAAAAGAGATAAAAATGAAGACTCTTCAAATGCAGATCAGGGAGAGATGAGGTTTTGTAACGCTGCCAAGGGAAAAATACAAACATGCTGCACTTCAGAGCCTCAGCACAAGTTATATTAAGGAGTTTTCTTCAGAGAAGCAAAGCCTTTGTCTAGTCTAATCTGCAAATACACAGAAGTTATTTTTCCTCTGAGCAGCTACAAGCTGGTGCAAATAATCCTCTTCATCTTCCAACACCAGCATCAGAGGTGGCTGACAATGAATGTCTACTGGCAGCAATTCTTGCTACTCAAATCCATCTGCCTTTGACAGCTTACTGCAGCTCATTTTCATCTGGTAACCCATGATGAACATCTTAAAATATGCAACACATGTTGGAATGCCTGGCAATCATGAGCTCCTCAAAGATAAATAATTGCTTTTACAATGATGATTCTTGCATGTGCATTTTCAGGAAATGCAAAACTGAGTGTCCTAAAACTTGCTACACAGTTGTCATGGAGCCTGTGATTCTCAGAAGCAGCTGGGCCACTTTTCTTCTGTAAATAAACATTTCTAATCTAGTTTCAAAATATTTGGTACATGCACTTAATATGTAACTTCTCTGTTAATAAAAGTTAGAGGAGACCAACTCTACATGTCAAATTTCCTTCTCACCATTCTTTCTGGTTCTACTATGTAGATTTTGTACATTTTGACATAGAAATTCTTTGTTCTTGTCTGTACAGTGCATAGACAGCGGGCCCCTGGTCTCAGACTGGGCTCCAAAACATTACTACAATGTGATAAATAAACTACAAGTTACATCACTGAAGTACCCACATTTATATAACTCAGTACTGCTTCTGCAAAGTCAGGAGAGGCTGTCCCATGTCATTGTTTTCAGAAGTTGGTGGTTCTAAATGAGCAGTGTACAGGTGCTTTGAATTTTTTTTAACTTGTATTATAGCATAATAGGTTGCTTGCAGATTTAAATTTTATTCATGAGTTGTCTGCACATCTGCAAAGTGGAGAAGATTTATTTTAGCTTGTCTTTTTACAACTGGTCTGAGGATGAAATGCAACTTTGCCATAAAGTTCACCAGCTGCAGAAGTTTTTTTCTGTCCCATAATACTCCTTAGATGAGGTTCAAGTGCTTTAGCAGGGAAGCTTCCAGAGCAGATTCTTTTTTATTTTCCCCACAGCTTTTAAGTGGTGCATGTTCCTCCCTGGGTACCTACACAGAACTTGCAAATACTGATGAGAGCTGTGCATGTGTTCCTGTGGGAAGGCAGACCTAATACTGAAACTCTGCTCTGCTAGGTGCTCACGTCAACAGTTTTATTTGCTTTGGCTAGAGGTATCTATGATTTAGTCATTAATCCCAAAATAGAATTTTCCTACTGAAGGGATAGTTAATCTAAAACGGTGCTACTACATTTAAAATAATAATGTTGTGCTTAAGAATCTCATTGTTTCTTTTCCTCCACGCACCATTTTACTCGCCTTTAGGGACAACTACCAAGCATGAGGAATTAAAGTGCTCCCAAAGAAGACTCCAATTATATCTTAAATTATGTAAACCGAGTGAATAACTTTTAACCAGGTTAAAGGTATTTCTGTCCAACAGACAGCTTATTAAAGTTTAAAGAAGAGACAACAAGGAACAACCCTGAAAAATCTCCCCACCTGCACAGCTCCTGGACACCTCTGACTGCGGCCAGAGTCAGTTCACTTTTCTACCTGTCTTTCCACACCCTGAGGACGGGTGGTTGGAGACAAAAGAAGATGCAATTTTTGCAAGGATGGACCTAGAGAGAACAACTTAACCTGCTTGGCATCACTAACAACACAGCCTCTACAGGCAAGTGGAGAATAAATTCTCATTAGCCCAACATAACAGGTAAGGCCAATGCATACAAGTCACTTTATGATGATCTGCTGGAAAATAACTCTCAGCCAAAGCACCCTGATCCACCTGGTGTCACAATAAAGCAAAGTGGCTTCACCCGTGTTAAATTTTATATGAAAAACTGTTTTGTTTTGCTCAAGCTATCAATTTCTAATTTAATTATGCTGAATATTGAATTCTACTTGTGTAAACACAAACTGTCAATACATTATTTCATGCCTAAGGATTTCAGGTCCTTTCCTGTGAGACGATGCATCACAGTTTATTGAATATCTATAGCATTGACCAATTTTTCTTCTTTGCCTGTATACCAGAATTACTTATTGTAAAATACTTATTTTAAAACTCAGATGATGACAAAGATATGTCCCCAATGTTATTTCAAGGATACACTTTAAAAATCCCTAAACTTTTAGTAATAAATAAGTTGCATGTTCATAGGATAGAAAGCAGAATAATTATTCAACTGCTTTAAATAAATTGTGGTACCCTAATGCTAATCAGCTTTAGTAACCTCAAAAAAAAAAAAGGAAGTGAATGTACATTCATTTATATTCATTAACTAGGCAGGATTTCTATTTTAGGAAAGCAGAGGGGTTATCATGAGACTTTTGTTTCTATTCCTCCCATAGAACATCAGTCCTTGGATCAAAAGCATGATGTTTCACTTAAAACAGATTTTTCCATGCCTCAGAATTTTCTTCTCAAAACCACATTGAGCAAAAATGATCAGAACCATTGATACATTAAAATAGTAGGAAAATTAAATAAAGATTTGAACCCTAGGGACACTTGACTTTCTCAGTGCTGCTTCAAGGGATAAAGAATTTGAAAATGTGATGTAAAAATGGCAATTATTCCTGACCTGAAAGGACTCGAAAGCAGAGTTCAGTCGAGTTCAGTCAGCAAGATTTTTGTCACCCAAAGTCTGAAATGCTTTTAGACCCACTGAATTCAGTGTGATGACCTCCAGTGAACACTGACAAGCATGGTGTTTGCCCCCCTCTCCAGGCTCTTGGGGCTTTTGCTGGACAGGTCTTTTCCCAAAACGTGCCTGTTCTGCTTAAAGACTAAACCACAGAAGCCAAAAAGCCACCCTGCTGCTCAGTGAGAGCAACGTGCCCTGAGACGTGGCACGTGGATTGGTGAGAATGGCTACTCCTAATTAGTCAACACTCCCCTGTAAATATGTTTATATACACAGTGCTGTGGGTGTAGACCCAGATCATTTCAGCATTCCCTGGTGTCAAAAAGCCACGTTTTGTGGTCACATGGACCCTGAGGGAAGCAGAGATGGCTTTTCTCTCAGCTGGCTGCTTCGAGCTGACTTCAGGTACTGGGCCTTGCATGCCAAGGTCAAATACCACAATGGGAGGGTTTACTAATCAGTGCCAATCAGAGAGTAAAATATTCCTTCAATACAAGAGGAAAACCCGGTCATCTTGGCTTCTCTTGAACCATTCAGTGCAGCTGACCTACTGCTTTCTCCTGCAGGGCAGGCTAGTGGGCATGAGAGGAAAGGAGCACACCATAAATTCACTTTCAGAGTGAGAAAAAAATCCCTTCCCAATGACTGCTTTGTGTTCTAAGGCAAAGAGAATGAGAAAACCAAGCATCCCAGACATCCAAGAAAAATACATATTTTCCTCTTGTCTTTGTGGTTCTTAATTTGGGGGGTGGAGGGTGTTTTGTTTTGGTTGGTTGGTTTGGTTTCATTTGGTTTGGTTTTGGGGTGGTTTTTTTGTTATTTTTAAGGCAGTTCTTCATCAGAATGTAGCAGAGCATCCTGCTTTTGATGAAGCACAGTGGCCAAGGGGTCAGGCTATCAGTTTCAACTAATAGAAGACAATTCAAGTGAAAAGTGATATATCTGAAAGACAGAAAATAAAATGCAGAGCTTTATTACCCACAAGGTGAAGCAGAAAATAGCATACAAAGATACGCAGGAAATTCAGTAGCAAGGAGAGAGGGAGATTCACCTAAGCACTGCCATGGACAGGAGTCCCAGCCAGGGCTCAGACCATATAATGAGAAGGACTGTTCCCCAAGACTACTTGGACCAACATCAAATACCTTTAATTTTTCACTGGTGCCTATTAAATTGAATTAATGCAGCGGAGCTGTCTCATGCCCCAAGAGGTCCCTGGAACAAGTGCCAGCTGCAAGAGCAGAGCATTCCTGTCTGATTTCCATTGCCAACCAGAAACATCAGTGTTCCATGGAAGGCTTGCAGGAGCCCACTGCGGCTCCTTGACACTGTCCATGCAGTGTGGCCAAGCTGCCTTCCCCCTGACATCTTAACAAATTCAGGAGCAATTCTTCACCTTGATTGTTAAAGACTAAAACCAAAACAACCGTAATCAATTACAGCATCCAAGGCCCAGGAGGAAATCTAAAAATGAGCTCTCAAGGTCAGGGATTCAGTGGAAATAGATCCTTGCTGACAAGAGGCAGAGCTCCCCTGAGCTGACGGCTGCATCTGCAGGACAACGGCACCACGTGCGCTCTCAGCGTGTTGGAGCAGCAGACAGGAACACACGGAGCTGATTGGCAGCACACAGAAGGGTTAACCTTACATTCCTTGACAGAACTTAACCCAAATAAGGTCTATGATATCGAGTCTGAAGGGAAAAGAAATCAATTCTTGTTCCCGTGGGCAGGATTTCACCACTTGATTAGAGAAAGAAATGAATCTTTAAAGCATACTTACAGGAAAGGTATTTTCCATTTGCATGGAAGATGGGGATGGCTGCATCCCAAGTTAATGAAATCAAGTCTTCTGTGCCTGTTTGAGGATTTCATCTATTTGAATTATGCAAATATCAAATATAGCTTCATTGTATAAAGCTTCAAAATGAGAATGCTATCCATATATATCCAGGGGGTCAAAATAATATCCCCACTTCCCAAACTTAACATTGTTTCATTGAAGGCCAGCAAGAGGTTTTGAGTTGGTCCTACGGCATTGTGTTCCAGCTGTGACAGTCAATTTAGAGGACATTTCTGCCTGTCAGCAAATAAACATTAAGTCATTTTAAATTTCACCTCCATTTGATAAGGTTAAAGCAATTCTCCCTTGGAGATAGGGGCTCAGAGGCAGGGTTTTGAAGGGTAGTCAACAGGGACAGGAGGCTGACAGCCACGTGGGCTTGGAGGAGGGCACCAGGGCGGGCTGGCAGAGTGGATCTGGGCAGCAAGAGGAGGAGCAGCACAGGGATATCTTACCCTTGATGCAGAGGCCAAAACACGTAGCAAATGGATTCCTCCACCTCCAGGCAGGGATCTGGATGTGCACCAAGGGGGACCTGTGTGGTACCAGGCCAGCCTTTTCAAAGTTTCCTTTTGGCAAAAGGTATTTGAAAATGAAAGGTATCTGAAAATGTTCAGCTTGCTCAGGCTCGCTGCACCTTCCTTGCGAGTGCAGCAGTCTCCCAAAGGAGGATACGGAGTCACACAGGCCACATCAAGGAGAAACAAACATGACCTTTTCCTTCCAGCCCAGAGGAATCCTTGTCTTTATGGCCAGAGACATGTCTCCGCTCCCAGCACAGGCAACCACACCACAGCCTTGCAGAAATGATCACATTCTGTACCCCAGAAACTGAACGAGTTCAGTCCCACTCTCTGCTTGGAAAACTGTCCCTGAACGTGTCCTTCTCATGATTAGAAATTTTCTCATTTCTGTCTGTACTCATTCATGGCCCCTACAGACCTATTAGTTCTTGTGCCAACGCTCTCATTTAGATCAATGCAGAGAACATGGCAATATTTTGTAATATCAGCGTGTTTGCACTGTAGGACAATGTTTCCTAAATTGTCAATATGTTCTTAGCAATAGAAAAGCATGCATTTAAATGTTGGCTTGGACCAGAAGACAAATAGAAAGGGGACATTTGAATTCCAAGTCGCTATCAAAAAGCTTTTTAGAATTCAGTGGACGTGTATCTGAGCAGGAGGTAGGAAAAGGGAAGGGAATCAAGCCAATGGAAAGCTTCAGTCTCCAGACATTAACTTTTAACAATGTACTCCCAAGTACACCAGGTGGGGAAAATTTTCTAAGAAAGGGCACAGAGAAGCACTGAAGGCAAGAAGAGGGATACAGTCACAAACCTCCACAGGCACAGACACTGCTCTAGCTGGGGGTGACGGCCCTTCGTGCCCAGCAGACCAGCAGGCAGCAGTTTCAGAAGAACTCTCTCATTTTGCTCTTCTATTGCTGTCCTTCGGCTGGGTTTTTCTAATAGCAAATCTATACTCAACATGGATTTAAAGCTCTTTAAATTTGGACTTAAGACAACTTTCAGACTCAAGTCTCTAAGCTGAAGAGGAAGATGTGTGCAGGCTGGAGGGAAGGTTCTTGCTCTGCAACCGTAGGCAATTGCAAACTGCTTGCCATAAGCTGACTTTAACAGGCTGGGCTCCTTGGGCAGTGTCTGAACATGCTCTGCAAGAGTGCCAGGCTTAACTCACTGCGCAGTGAGATCAGACTGATTGTGCCCAGAGTCACTCTGCATAAGGCTGTTTCTGAATCTGTTTCACAAGGTTTTCAAAACAGGGTTCAAACCAGATCTTCCTCTTTCCTTGGCACCCACTGCCCCACTGTACTTACTGATAAGGCCAGCTGTATTCTTCAGTTTGCCACATTCAGCAATACAACCTCATTTTAGCTTCTGTTAAAGATCTCTCTCCCCGTTTTCCAGTCACCTTAGTAGCTTTTTTCCTCCAACCTCCACATGGGTAGTTACACACTGCATTTTTTCAAAAATTCAAGTTTAAAAACCAAATATATTCTAAACCATTAAACTTCAGTAGCTAAGTTACCCTTTTAGAACCACCATCCAAGATTTCAGAGGTATTTGTATGTCTGAAAATGCCAATACATGCTTTTACACATTTTGGCAGAAGTTGATGTCATCATTACTAGCACTAGAGCTTAGGTATTTTGGCTTTCAAGACAAAACAATCCCTTAAATACCATCTTTTGAACACCTGTGACACAACCCATTTCACCCATTTTAGACAAGCATTTCTTTCAAGCAATCAGAAAGGACTGTTGAGTAAACTTGTGACAGAAAGTCAAAATGCTTTTAGCAATTTCACTGTCTGAGGGAAAAGGGCAAGCACCAGCGCGCTTGCTTTTGACTTCTGTTTGACCTTCACCACACAGTGCTGGTTCTTATCTAATGGTTAAAACTCTGACATGTTAAAAGTTGTGTTCACAAGAAAGACTGTTTGAATATCTGTGTACTCTGTTGCTGATGTATTGCAATCTTTAGCGACCTTAAAAGTTTTATCCTGATTTTTGGTTCAGTCTTCGCAGTTTCAAGAACTCTCTTCTATAGATATCCTTAAGTATTACTAAGGGATTCAGCTGGTGAGGACCTTCCTTCTCAGTGCCTTTATGGGACAAATTTAAGTTTTATTTTCAAACTCAGGGAGCTCAAAAGTTGTCTTTGTTCGAGAGAGAGACAATGTGAGGCACAGGAATTAAAAAATCAGCAAGTACTAGAGCCTATCAAATGAGACACGTTTTGGCACACACACAACAGAGGTAAGTACCACACCCAGAAATTAACACCTTTTTTTCCTTGAAAAGTTTATGTTTTGGGGGCAGAGTTGTGTAGGGAAAAATAACCAAAATTTGAGGGAGAGTATTTCAATCCCTTTTTTTTTGTTGTCTACTCAAAATTTTTGTTCTACCATGTTAAGCAGCTCATGTTCCTGTTCCTGGCTGAAGGCAGACAGAGTACTTGCCTGTTTTGGCATATACAAAAAGTTTCCTCTTAAAAGCAGACATACTGGGACAGACCTAGGACTCAGCTGCCCATTAATTCCTCTCTGTGATGATCCCACATAGACATCTGCAGGAAAAGGAACAAGCACAGAGGGATTTTCCTGTTCTATTCCCACCAAGGTCTTGGCACCCAGCATCAGGACTTTCTAGAGTGGAGATTACATCTTGTTCCTGACAGCACTATCCTTCAAGGTTACATCTAACCTCTTGAGGAGCTCATTTTTACGTCTGGCCTCCACAGCAGCGAGTTTCACAACGTGAATTTTGTGCCTTATGGTAAAAGGAGTAGAATAATTGCAGTTACAGCAATCTAATAGAAGGCATACGTATGTATGGAACTCCAGGGATTTGGTTATGAAGGAGCAATCAGGAAAGTCTTCTAATATTTCTTCAAATCAAAATCACCTTCAGCAGCACCATACCAGACATACCACAAAAACAAAAGTCTGGGCATGAGGTGGCTGCTCATTTAGTTGTGTAAGACAATCATTATGCTAAACACAAAGCAAGCTGGCAATAATACATGGAGGAGCAAATCAAGGTGGATTTGCAGGAATGCTGCATGAACAGGGACAAAATATTTGCACTACCCTCGGAAAGGGGCTGAGCTCTTTCACAAGGTTCAGCTAGAGATTGGAGCAGAACATCTTCTTGAACATCTGTGCAGATGCTACCTAATCAAACATGGGAAAAGAAAGCCATTTACACCAAGGACAAGGATGGATGGCTGAGAAATGTTATCTTCTCTAATGCATGCCTGGTTTTTTTGTACTGATGATTAAAGTTTAGTTTCCTGGTAATTGTTACACATGTGCACCTGTTTGCAGGTGGTTGTCAAGTGCTTTCTGAGCCTCACAGAACTCTCCCTGCACGCTTCTGGAACAAGCACACACCTGCTGACAGATCCCCAACTCCATATCGACACTTTCAACTTAAATTCCTCATTCTAAAACTTCATAAGAACAAAAATTCTGGGTGCTTTTAAGAGGGAATTAATGCAGCAATGAGAAGATTACAGACAGCTTAAGAGGAAACAAGGAAAAGTTAGCTCATCACGGTACCAGACCTCTTTCTCAGTTTTGCCTTTCCTTGTAAGTCACAATTCATACAATTAAAAGGTTCTTGGCAGACTCATTTAATCCATAATATTCTGACCTTGATATTACTCATCCACGCATAGCAGGGATCAGAAGGATAACTGCTTTCTCACCTAAGCAGCATAAGCGTGCTTATGATACCCTCAAAAAAGGCTAAAAAGCTGATACAGCACATTGTGCCAAATAGAAGTTGAAAACTGTTTATTTCCAGTGGTTTAGGAACTCAGCTGCAACAGTGAAAGGGAAGAAAATAATCTTGAGGATGTTGGTCGGTTCTCAGTTTCTTACAGAAATGCTGGAAACCAAGAAGTTATGTAGGATAATCATAGAATCATAGAAGGGTATGGGCTGGAAGGGACCATAAAGTTTGTCTTATTCCAAGCCCCTGCTAGACCTTCCACTAGACCAGGTTGCTCCAAGCCCCTTCCAACCTGGCCTTGGACCCTTGACCAAGTCCCTTTGGATGGCATCCTGTCCTTCAGGGGTGTCAACCTCACCACTCAGCTTGGTGCCATCTGCAAATGTGCTGAGGGTGCACTCGACCCCTCGGTGTCATTAATTAAGATAATAAATAATAAAACTGAAAGCTTCACTAACAAATGCACCAGTATTAAAGTTCTTCCCCATTAAAATTCACAGGCTTGCAATCATTGTTAAAAGATAATGGCCCCAACATCAGATAGGAAAACAAAAGATTTAATTATAGGAAATGTGGTATAATTTGAATATGAAACAATAGAGGATTAGATAATGCATTTAGCTTTCACAGGTGAAGGTTCCAATAAATCATCTTTGAACTTCCCACAAATGACTCCTACCTGCTGAAACTGAGGAGCTGCAAGAGCAATCTACATTTGACACCGCACTTTGCTCAGAAGAGATAGCAAGAAAAAAGAGAGGGAAACTGGAAAATTAATGCTTAGATAATAGTCTCTTGACCAAAGAATAAGGGCAGTAGACCAAAATTGATGGGACAGGGTTCCCTCATGCAGGGTTGCTGTGTTTGTCTGAGGGCTGTCTCCCTCAATCCACTTCATACCTGCAGCAACATCTGTGCTTCTCCACTTTGAGAGAAATAAATCTTCCTGCTTTCTTATCCACTCTGAAGAAAAAGACAGTTTCCAAGGCTTCTACTTGTAAGGGAGCATGTCCTATGGAGGGTTTGCCATGATACAGAGTGTATTTTTCAGAAGCTGAGGTGACACAGCCAGTCCTCAGCTCCCAAAGGCAGCACTCCCTTGCCTGTTCCTTGGCTCATGCTGCCACAGTGAGGGATGTTGCCTGCACTTCCCTAAGTCCTTCTCTTAGCATACACCTAGGAGTGCCAGAAGAACCAAGGGCCACTAGGTTTATTATCTATAGCTTATAAGAGAGAGAGAGAGAGAGAGAGAGAGAGAGAGAGATATTAATAATATTAAGGCCAACACGGGTAATGGTCCTTAATGAAGCTTAAAGACTTTGGGCAGCTGCAAGTACAGGGCAGAAGTACCTCAGGAATCTTAGCTGTGCACTCATTCTCCAGGCAGCACAGATGCTGAAACATAAAGGACCGAGACCTCTAGGTCCCTTCAGACCAGGTGAAATACCAGCTTCCTTGTAGGCATCAGGGGAAAGACAGAAGCATGTCCACAGCTTTAAAAAAGCACCAGTGAAGCACTCATGGTCCTCATGAGCTTCTCATACAAAAGCAGCACTCAGGTGTCCCCAGAGACCACATCTGCCACGATATCACATATGGAGAATTATGTGGATTATACCAGTGGTGAATCTGGTTCTCTGACTATAGTATTTGTGGGGTGAGGTTGTTTTCAAAGCTGCAGACTTTTCATGCTAAAGCAATTTTTAAGTACTCTAATGCAAAGTGTAATCACACATTGATTTTTCCATTAAAACTACAAAAGTCTTAAATACCTTGGGGGTGCTGGCCTCAATTAGTCCCTATTCTTCAATTCTATTTCTCTTGGTGCTGTTTTGCCATCCCTGGGCGTAGGAGGAAAGGAAGACTGTCTACTTATGCTGAAAGCACAATCTTCTATTACATGAGTCCAGTTAAAAGCAGGAGTAGATAAATTGCTTTCTGTACAATAGGGAGGAAAATTACGCTGGGCTCTCCCTATGTTCCTTTTTAAATTGCTGTGTGGGAAACCTGAACAGACAGAGGTCTGGATTTTGGAAATTTGCCTTGAGTCTATTTTACTGTGGGTTTTTTTTTTTTAAACTGACAAAAGTTCCCCCGCTCTTGAGAGGAGATTATTTGTACACAATTGCCCAGAGAAGCCATCATCCCTCAATGCAGCCTTTCCATTGTCACCTGTTTAATAGCTGAGCTTCAGTTTTGTGCTACCAGCACTGATTGGTTTTGCTGTTGACACCAGGTTAATGCTTTTGCAGAGAAGAGGAAGGCAAATTTTATCAAACACCAGCAGGTAAATAATTTGCTCTTATCTCCCTTCCAAGAAGCAGGACCTAAAAGAAAAAACTTACTAGCTACAGAGGGTGGATGCCCCACACAGCTGAGTGGCCAGGCCCCGGTCTGTTGGTCAAGTGTTTCACGTTCCCTGCTCAGCCCCTGCCACCCATTTCAGTGCACTGAGTCTCCTACTTGTCTTGTGTAATTCAAAGCCCTGCTCAGGAAAACACATGGATGGAAACACCATTGAAAACACAGAGATTAAAATCACATCCAGCCTACAGTGCACTCATCTTCAGACACGTCTCCAACAAAGTGCCTGGAGAAAGGCAGCTCGATGGAATGATTAAAGAAATGAACCAAGAGGGGTCAATGAAGCTGAGTTTAAAGGATAGGGGCTTGAGCTATGTTCTGGAATCCCATAAAGTAGGTAGTTCTTTCCATTTTTTTTCTATCCCTAACCTTTACCTTTTTCAGTAAGGAAAAAAATCCAGCCAAATTCCAGCCTATGAAGAAGCATCTAATTTTCCTGTAACAGAAGTCCTACCATTGTCAAGTTACACTGTGCCTGAGTCATATCCAGATGACAACCATGTATTTTTCACAAGTACTTGAAGTTCTCTGAAGTAATTTGCCTCCTGAAATTTGTCAAGTGCCTTACAAAATACACTTCTTTAGTGATCTTTGGAAAGGCTATTTCTACACTCAATACCTTTATTCTGAGCAGAGCATTAAACTGCCAGCAGTAGTATGGGAAGAGAATGGTGCTCCATCTTAAGTTCTAAGAGATACTTTTAAGTTCTGAGTCAAGGTTTTATCTAGATCCAGTTTATGGCTTGGTACAGCTGTTCATGGTGTTTAAAGAGGCTTTGGTGTTGCTACAGAATAGCCTGGCATTGTTTTAACAACAGCCACCAAAAAAGTGACAACACCTTGGTCAGGTCTGACTTCCTCCTGCCTGGCTTTTCCAGCCCTTCCCTTTTGCCCATTTTCTTTTTT
>VWZW01004119.1:4565989-4629017 GCA_013397115.1 Edolisoma coerulescens
TTTTTTTTCATTTAGAGACAGGAACTCTCTTTCATTCCATGGTACTCACCAGAGTCTCAGTAAAGCCTCTGGCTACTCTTGCCCTGTAAAGCAGACCAGACCTGAAGCTGCCTCTACCATACCACATCACAGGAAACCACTGCTGCTGCCGCCTTCAGGTTGACACTCGGTGTATTTGACACATTGAAGTGTCAGACCACATAAAAAAAAATTAAAACCACCACTACACTGCCTTTCTCAGGGGGAGGCACTGCCAAAGATTATAACAAATTCCCTTGCCCGTTTGTTAAAGGACCTGCAGGATATTTGCTGTCCAGGCAAAATTCATCCTACATCAGATGGTCCCAAAGCAGAAAAGTTGTAGTTCTGCAGAGGTGGGAAAGAGAGAGCAGTGGGAATTCCCTGCCTCACTTGTCCCAGGGGAGATGATGGTGCTGGGCTGGTACCAAGAGGGCCCCCAGTTAGGCAGGTCCAGCATCATCTCTGGGTGCTGCTGACTGCTGCAGCCACAGCAGTGCCTTAATGCACCTCCACCAACACTCCCACAGCAGCCAGATTACTTTGATATTTCTCTTTTCTGGATGGAAGATCTCGGAAAGGACAGATGTTTCATCATGGACAGGAGACAGAAAAATGCTGCCCAGATGTTAACTGGCAAAGCACCCACCGTGCCCAGCAGCCACACTCAGTGGAGCTGTGAGAACAGAGGAGTGTAGCTCCAAAGGGCAAGATGGAAGTGTATAACACAAAGAAAGAGGATGTAGCAGCACCAATGGACTCTTATTTCAACATCTGTGCTGCAGTAGGCTTGAGGCTGCTTTATGCAAAATGATCAAAGCTTTTAGCAGAAGCTCAAACTGAAGCTGCCAAGGGAAACATCACAGGAGCTTTAGAAGCAACACCTTTTTCAGCTGGGATGGTCAGAACTCACTTTGTTGTAGAGGGCAAGTTCGGGTCAGATGCAGTGTGGTGACAAACCACACGGCTGTTTTTGTGCAAATGTGGTTTTGCACAATGACCAGATTAAGAAGGGTGTAGCCATGGCCAGTGAGCAGGCACTGCTGGTGGTCCTTTCCCTCCAGCAGCTTGTTGGAGACTTGTCCCATACTGCTCCCCTTCCCCAATGTTAGCACTTCCTAAAGATTTTTAGCTTACTTTCAGCTATGGAAGTGTGTTCCTTTTGTAATGTTTATAATTTATAATTATTGCACTAGTTGGAGCTCTCTTTTACAGAATCCTTCCTTTACATTGTTTTTCTGTGTTTGCTACAACCCACTTACAATATTTATAATAGTAAGACATACATTCTCCAAACTCACCCTTTCTTGAGAGCTCTCTGCTACAGTGCAGGGGCCTCAGCTCAGGTGTTGGAGCAGCAAGAGGTCCCCAGTGGTACCTTGTGGCCTTTTAGGTGGTCACTGCCTTCATGGCCATAGGAGAAAGATAAGATTAAATAGCCACAAAGATGGGTGGGTCAGGGTGGGTCAAACATATTAAGAGGTTTTAAATACTGTTAAAAGCTTGAATCTCATCTAGGAGCCATCAGAAAAATGTTTTCATAAGTATAACAGCTATCAGTTTCTGCAGTGGTGTCACCCCATCCAGATCCCATTCTGCAACCATCAATACCACCTATGGACAGTGATCTTTCACTTTTAACATTTACAATTAATTTTCGTGAATGTTCTCGAGTGCCACGCAATAACATGACACTAAAAAAGCATTAGTTCCTCCCCATGTCATCCTCTACTTAGCTTTTTCTCATCGTCAGGAGATTTATGATTTTAATCTCCATTTTATAGAACTTATCACTTTTAACAACCAGAAGAAAATGCTAAATTGTTTTTATTGCTGTTGGATGTACAAAGACATGATGCTATGTACTGTCATTTACATTTCACATTAAAAGTGAAATATGCTGTGAATGTGCAAGTATTGGTTTTAATTTGACCCATCTGTTAAATGAAAAACAAAGAGGACTTCTAAATCACAACGTTTAAATTCAGCGATTTGTAAACAATTTATATGTTCATTTCTTGTGGGTTAAAACTGCCCTAAAGCATCACTCTTATGAAATCTCCAAATTAAATTGCTTTGCGTTGTTCTCAGAAATGCAAGCCGGAGTTTCTTCTTCCTCAGTTTATTAATTTATTCCCCAAGCCAAGTAAATTAGCAAGACTTGTATTAAGAGTCTTGCCACTGAAATAATTTTGGGGAATTCACATAAGTATCTTCTGCCTCCAGAAAGCTGAGAGTCCAGAGGAATACAGAGAGTCAGATACACTGGGTGGCAAATTCCCTCCTCATAAAGGGCAAACCAGTTGCTTTCATTTATCTTTTTGCAAGCATCTTTCATTTATCACTTTTGCAAGCAGCGCTGCATCTGCCTACTCCATGCTAGAGCACCAGGAAGAATAATCAAGAAGGGGAAGAAAAGTCATGGCAATTTACCTTCCCCTCTCAACCTAGCCAGGATTTGGATCTTAGACTGGGCTTTAATACAGCTGTGGTAATTTACAAGGGGAGGGAGATCCACATGTATCTAAGGATCCCCCAAGCAGCACTTCAAGAGCAGATCTCTCTTTCTGCTTTGTGCAACAGGTGCATTTAGCTCCCAGAAATCTGTACTGTCACTGGAGTGAGGGACAGAGAACCCTTTCAATACACCACATATGGGGCCTCTCGACACCTTGTGAGAGGAGATGATTTCTTCATTTCATGGCAGCTTCATGGCCTGCCACAGACCATGGCAAAAGCAGGACTAGGTGAAGAAGCAGAGAACCCTCAGGAAAAAAAATTTAAAAGGAGGAAAAAAGTAACACGAAATCTAAACTACTTAGAGTTGTAGAAGTGGACAGACCCACAGATTTCAAGTCGCTCTCTGCCATATCAGTCAGAGCACCAAAAAGAAACACAGAAGTACTGGGCCTGCTGTGCATTCCTACTCTAGATGGTTCATTTATTATAGCCAGCATCATAATAAGCAACCCAACAAAACAGGAACTAACAGTAATGCAGCCAGGGCATGATTCAGGGTGCCTATAAAACTATCAACAAACGTGGAGACTGCATGGATCACTGCCCTGAAAGATTCCAAGTTGGTGAAATGGCAGTTTGATTAGTTTTTTGTCAGACAAATGTGGTGAGAGAGATCAGAATCAAACACAATTTCAGGGTTACAGGCCTTCAAATAAAACCAGAGAAAAAAAAAATTCAAAGAGGGCAACTGTAATTTGTGAGACCACATCAACTCTCCAGTCCAGCTTCCTTAATGCTCAGATGCAACAGAGTCAACACTGCTGAAGCTAAGCAAGAACTCTCCAAGGAGCATCCTGAATTAACAGGGAAACGCCTTCAGAGAGAGACAAGCTTGAGATCTTGCAAGACAGTCTTCCCTCCCATCAGCAGCCTTCCTAAAAACACTCATATTTGTGACTTATTGGGAAAACATCCAAGTAGAGCTACTTCATATCCAGGCAACTGTTGCCTATTGCCACCCCAAAGGTCAAGCTGCAACAGCCTGTCACTCATATTGCTGCATGTAGGCATGTAATAAAATCAAACAGAAATAGCAGACAGTAAATGGATTTTTCCTTCTTCTTCCCTCCCACCTGTTCTAATGACAAAAAGAACAAAAAACATAGAGAAACATCAGGCTTCTTAAAATGTATCATCGCAACCAAAAGTATTACCCCTCATTTTGTATCATTTTCAAACTATGTTCCCCCTTTGGGAGAGCTCAGTGAGACAAAAACAGAGGTTTCTGGGCTTTCTTCACATGTGGAAAGGGGGTAGGGGAGGGAGGGGAGGCAGAGTAGGACATGGCTCTTACCCAGGAATAAAGTGATCTGTCTCCTGGAGCTCTTGCCCTCTGAACTTTCACTTTTCCTTAGGTACTGCTCCTGGTGCCTTAGTCCACCCTTCACTGCCACAGTCCCTTCCTTGTGGCTCATCAGGGCTTTCATCATGCTGTGGCACGTGAAGGTGACAGATCCCAGCACGATGATGTACACAGCAAAGGCGCTGAAGATGCTGGCTTGAAACAGAGACCACTTGGAGGAGAGGTTGGTGCAGATGGTCATGTTGTGCTTCAGCTCAGGAATATAGTGCCTGGGAGTAGGTCTGACGCAGGAACTCGTTGTCTGGTAGCCCTCGATGGCCTCCAGGGGATACTCTGTGCCCATGGCAAAGAGCAGAGGCAGAGCCACTACGACAGATGTGCCCCAGACAAAGGTGATGAGCAGCTTCACCGTGCGAGGCCCAGACACGGCCTTGAACTTGAAGGGGTGGCAGATGGCCACGTACCTCTCAAAGCTGAGCGTGGCCACATGCAGCACGGTGGCGTAGCTGCAGGCTTCGAAGAGGAAGCAGTAGAGCTTGCAGGCAATGTTGCCATTGGGGGTAGAAAAGGGGCTCCAGATGGCACTGTAGAATTCCACAGGCATGCCCAGCAGGATGACCAGCAGGTCAGAGCAGGCCAGGCTCACCATGTGGTCAGTGACTTCCTTCTGCAGGTAGCCCTTCCTCTGCAGGATCCTGGTGGCCTTGATGGTGATGCTGTTGCCCAAGAGGCCCGCAACAAAGATGCAGACATAGATTAAGGCCAAGGTGATCTTGATCCACAGAGCCACCTCAAACTCCGGGATGTGGCTGTGGTCAATGAGATGAGAACAGTCTGAAGAGGGTGTCTTCCCTGCCATGAGCAGTCCCAGCGCGGAGGAGGTGCTCTCCTGCCCTCTCCAACTTCCAAGTTCACAGCAAACAGATCCTTCCTCACTTTGCCCCTCTCCCCGAGCCACACATGTCCGAGCAGTCGGGTATAACGAGGGTGTCTCAACCAGCCACACCTGTGGGTTTTGTTGGTTTGTGAGCAACAGCCTCTGAGTCAGAGTTCAACGGGAAAGTGTTTCAGCTCTTACCTTTCTTTCTGGCAAACACCTCTTGCTCTTTTTGGATTTTCCTCCTCCTTTCTCAATGGGGTGAAGCCTCTGTTCTCCAGCCCTTCACGGTGTGAACTGCTCTGCTTTCCACGCTTGCCTCTTCCCCTGCAAGCAAAGCAGCTTTTGGCCCTGGCCGCAGCAGAAGGAAGTCAGAGTCTCTGTGGTTATACTCCTCTGTTAACCATTAACCAAAATCTTGGCTATCCTTAGTCACTGGCAGCACAGCAGGTTTTGAGAGAAGGGAAAAAAAAGCAAGTCCCTCATATCTGAAATTCACTTCCTGTCACAGGAAGAGGTGTTTCTCCTAAAGCTGGGCTTTGGTTGTCAGGCTGAATGTGTGAATGGCGCTGAAGAGAAAGTGTCTCCTCACGAGTTTACCATTCACTGGGCTTCAGACTTCACTGCTGTGTGTGCTACTGCCCACACGCTTCACTACTTCACATTTCCTCTCATGAGGACCTCGGCATCTGCAGTGCTCGTTGTGGAGCTTGGGCAGCCACAGACTGATTTACATCAACAGGAGGTTCTGGTTTTCAGCTGCTGATGGTGAACTGGCAGCTTCTTAAATAACTGATTAGACTCTAAAGAGGCTTCTTGGAAGATATAAAATAAGATGATCTCTAAATTTAGACATGTGGATTGTTTCCCTTCAAAATTCCGTCTTCTTAGATAACAGAAATAACAAAGTCAGTAATCCCAGTCATGCCCATGATTTCAAATAATCTGGACTAGCAGGGATGCAAATGTTCTTCCCCCTCCTGTGTCTCACCCCAGGGGGACAGAATTTAATGTGGTCTTTAGTTTTAGTTTCAAACCATAGCACTGAAGGCTCCCAAGGTAACCCCTGGAAATATTTAATTAGAGGGTGTGTATATGGATTAGGAAACCTTTAAATTACAGTGCAAAATGGCAGTACAGCTTTTGCAGCTGAAATAGAGAGAGGCCCAGCACAGTGATCTGCTCCAACACCAAATCTAAGAACAGTGGGTTCACAAAATGATTTTTATTAACTAGACAAGCTCGTGTGACGCTTGCAGCTCATGATAAAAGAGAAACATTAGGAAGTTGTTACTAAGCAGTCTCCTCACATTCAGTGGTTATCACTGTACCTCAGCAGCCCAAGTACATGATGAACAAAAGATGCCCAAAACAGGATAATCAGACCTGTTTCTGTGCATTATTTATGCATTTCTGTTTCAGAAAAATCACCTCAAACCTTGCAGAACTTCAAGCTGTGTAGTCCCAGCCATCTTTCCTTACGTTTGATAACTCACATTTGTTCTGCTCAGACAAGCTTTCTATTATTACCCCATTTCTTTCACTTAATTTTACTTTATAAAAGTGTGAACAAAGATTACATATGCATGACTGAATTGTGGAAATGAAGCTAATTAAAATTTGCTGCTTACCATCAAAAGGGAAAAGGGAGAGAGACAGAGCAAAAGAGAAGGCCCAATAGGATTAGATCTCCCCCTTTTTTTCCACACCAATTATAAAATGCAGAACACAATTTTACGTTTTCAATATTATCTTTAGAACATACACAAAGTTTATTAAGTTTCTAATAAAGAGCTGGTGCCACAAAGGGGATAGGAAGGAAAGAGACAATTGTGGATAATCATAGACGCAGACGATTAAAAATAAAAAAATCTTACATAGGTTACTGGACTAGATAAACCAGGAGTGAGTATTCCAGAGTACAATGCTTATCGTGGGTGATTACAGAAAGATGTATCTTCCTGGAGAGAGACATTTCTCCACAACTAAATGTGCTTAATGCCTCTTTGTGGCACAGAGGGTCATAGTCTATGAGGGTCAAAGCTCGTAGTCTTTACCCCAGTGGATGTGATACCAGTTTATAAACTTAGGATTTGTGTAATGGTCCCACCTCAGGGATTTCATTAAGTTTTCCTTCATATCTTGTAGCAGGGAATACCATGAGTTAATTTCTGTGCTGTTGCCTTTCCCGCAGCAGTTTTGAAAGTGAATGTGGCCTGTGCAGCTGCACCTGGGAGAACACTCCAGGGAGTCCCTCCTGACCCAGTTTGTTGCATCGCACACCACGACTTCAGCTGCCAGCACCGAGGAGGAGGCAAGAGCACTAGGGACAGAAACCACTGTATTTCTTTCTAAAATCAGCACACATGGATGCTGCACACTGCCAGTCACTTGTCAGGTAAGAAAGCTGAGCCTCCTGGGGATGCAGATTCCATGGGCACGGGGTGCAGCTGGCTCTGTGTGCCACTCACTCGGCCAGTCCATGCTCACCCAAATGTTTGTGGTCGTGCAGTTTTTGGTAAGAGATGACAAGAGGTGGGAGCCAGAGAATCACGGAGATGGAGCACAGATTGTTGTTGCTGCAGTGCAGAAGGTGATTTTTCACCCTCAGAGATGACAAAGCTGCTGTGCTCACGCGCCCCAGTTTGTCATCCAACGGAGTGCACAAGGTTTCCCAGAGGGCTGTTTGCTTTCTTGCCTGGTCCTTGGATAACACCGTGGTGAAAAGCCTTTTGGGGCAGAAGAAAGCAGAGCTGTACCATCCATCCACTGCACGAAGCTCCCCTTGTGCCCCTTGCAAAGCTCACCCATCCTTGCATCCCGCCGTGCCCGCGGGCCAGGCTGAGCTGGGGCAGGAGGGGCTGCAAGGCACTCAGCCCTTGGCCAGCTGCTCATCAAAAGCCAGGTGTCCCCAACTCCTGATGAGGTTGGGCCCCCAAAACTGGCAGGTAGCACAAACTGTTGCCGGAGTGAATGCTGGAAAAACAAACTCGTTGGACAGACGCTGTTGCATTGGGGTGAGTGGGTTGCAGATGAACCTTTTCCAGCGCGCGGGGCCATCGCTGCTCCCCCCTTCCCCGCGCCCTTCCCTCCCCTGCGGCCCTGGGGCTGGCTCGGGGGGCAGGATGGCCCCGTGGTTATCGCTCAGTTACCCTGCAGCACAGCGCCAGCCTGCTCTGACTGGCACACGGGCACTGCCACACTGGCGTTATCTCTGCAGAATTATTTCTCGATAGCTGTGTCGTGAATATGCAAATCCGCCTTAATTGGCTACGCTAATCACACTGCTCCGACTGGTTTCTGTTCTCAAACTGTTCAAGCTACTTGACAGGAACAAAGGAAATATCTTGGTTTCTTGCTTCCCTTAGCTTAAAAACTCTAAAACCTAAATGAATAAGGAGAGCTATCTCAAAAGCAGAGAAAATGAAGCTGTGAAAAGGATTAACTTTTTTTCAGATAAAAACACATTGACTGTTTTTTTCTTGCCAGCCTTTACCATTCCCCATCTCAACGAACCTCTTGTCCCCAGAATAGCTGTGATACCTTTGTCTTGCCGGTATTTGTTTAGAGAAAGTGAATCCTGGGCTTGTTCAATTCTCTTTGAAACACAAAGTAAACAATATGAGATTGCTGCTCTGCAGAGGCAGCTACTCTGATCTGCACAGGCAGAGGGGAAAGTGCTGTGGGAATGAAAGGAAGAAGCAACACACACAAAAGTGAAATGTCCAAGTGATTTTAAATGTTTTAAGAAATCAATTTGCGTAAGGCAACTCATGTTGGCTTTTAAAATTATTTTTCATTAGAAATTTAAATAATTAAAGACTGCTCTCAGTTAACTTGAGGCTTCTTTCTGTTTTCTGGAATCTAACAAGCCTCTTTACCCTTAAGATCCCTTTGCATTCTTCTGGTGAGTTATTCTTGAGTTATATTTTTCTTCTTTGGAAGGTTATTGTGATAGTTAATAATATAAATAAATACAAGTCATTTGTGAAATTTATTTCTTATTCATTTTCCTAAGAGTTCAGGTTTGCATGAAACAGTTTAACAACCATTGTGCTGTTAACTTCTTGGCTCCTTTTCTTCTGGCAGCATGAGAGACTGGGTTATGCAAGCTGGGCAGTGGATCTGCTGTGTAACCTGAACATCCATAATGAATTCTAATGGAATTGGATTACCTCTACAAAGGTGGCACGTGGAAAGCTGCCATCCTTTATTCAGCAATGTGCAGTGTTACCTGCTCTAATGCCATCCTCCTGGAGCATTGTATTGTGAGTGTTTGCTTATTTGGAGGATAGAGGAGGGATTTCAAAAGTGCTTCCAGGACACACAGTGAAAAAGATCTCTGCTCCAAATCATTCCATGTAAGTAAATAGATGAAAGCACTTCTCTGCTTGCAGTGTATTTTACATATTGGCAAGCAACATGAGAAGAAACAGGGGACAGTGAGAGTAAATGGTTTATCCAGGATACAGAAAATCTGTGCAACCCCTGAGCCCCCTCACCAGTACGCTGGATTCCTGCTAAGATCCTCACACCACCTGCAGCACCCAGACTGCTGAGCAAGAAATGCACTTACACAGGTCTTCACTGGCTGCTCTGGTGCTTGTAACTGGTGTTAATTTGTTACAATTAAAACACAAGTACAGCACCAAAACACATAATTATTGTACGCAGTCATATCTGGAACTGTTGAACAATACACCACCTGCTGTCTGATCTCCCTGGTAAATTAAAGACATGAAAGCTGTTCAAAGCCTTCACTCAATTGCAGTGCTGTCTGAAGTAAACCAAATGCAGCAGGTTTGTGGTTTGCTGTGATTAGGTGGGAGAGCACTTTGCCTGGCAAGGAAGGGAAAGGGTTAATGTTCCACTCTTGGAGTAAGGGAGGAGATGCAGTTCTCTGTCCCTTGACACTGCAGTAGGTATTAGGAGGCCAAGAAGAGGCCACCAGTCGTGGCCCCAAACTGAGAGCAGCTGATCAGACAGGCTGGAAAATGCAGGTAAAGCAAATCTCCTGAGATGAGATGGTCCTTTTTGCATCCTTTGGGAATGAGGCACCAAAGGAAATGAGATTATTTATATCCTAGGCCTGACAAAGGAGCTGTGACTTAAAACCAAAATGAACATACACACTAAGGCTGGGTCCCAATAATCACAAATCGATTGTATTGAACTCATATCCTGAATATCCATCAGACTCCCCTCTGTCTGAAGCACAGTATCACCAAAGCACAACATTTGGTTCAACACATCACCACTGTGGGCCTTGGGGCACAATCCCCAGCACACTGGATCAAATCCCATTTTTCTCTGTGCATCATCTAAACAGCCACCTTGTCCAAATAGATGTTAATGGCTGCAAAATACAATTCAAAGCTCCTGTTTGAGAGCATGCTCAGTTCCTTATGCCATATTTTAAGTGAACCTCTTCTGTGCAGTGTGCTTTTCCAGCTCATCTTTTAACAGAGGGTCACGCTTTTGGATGCTGCTATGCTACTGCCCTAGAATAAAAACTTGAGATTTCTTTCTCTGAATGTAGCTAATTGCTGAAAGTGACAAGACAGAGAGAACTTCTGTAAAAATACATCTCGCATCCTGAATTCTCCATAATTTTTTTAAAAAATCTGCAAGGCCGATAATCTATGGAAATGGTTGTCACATGCTGGTACCAAAACACTGCAGTTCAGAGCTCCTANGAATCTCCTTAAAAGATGTTGATGGTTTAATCCTGGTCTCCTGAAAAATCTCTTTATAGAAATGTTAAGCCTTACTATTGGAAGGAAAAGCAAAAATTATCTCCTTGCTTCTTGTGCTTGCCATTTCATCACCGTCAGGACTTGCACTCACGTGCCCAGCTGAGCTATTACAGAGTCATTTTTCCTCTTTTCAGAACTCAGCTGATGGGGTTTAGCCTGAAGCAAACTAATGACAGCTTTTTGACCCAATTCTAAGGAGTTCTAGCAGCACATCACCACAGCAAGGGAGCTTCTGTCACCCTGCTCTTTCTCATTCACAGCACATATATGATGCCAAAATTCAAAATATCCAACTTCTCACTTTAAGGATCTTGTATTTTACTATTATATAGTTCATTCCCTTGCAGAAACATCAACAAATTCAATTTTAAATAGCTTGCAAGAAAAAAGGCAGAGTGTTTCACCTGTTGCTGTGATCTGGGCTACAACAGGTAGCAAAAATCACCTGTGGATACAGCAGGAAAATTAATATTATACGGTAATTTATGCATCTAGGAGATGCATAAACCACATCTAGGTTTCTAAGTAAAACATGTAAATTCTGCCAGAGATGAAATCTGGCCGGAATGAAGGGCTTCAGTTCTTGTTCTCAGGAAAAACACCGGGTGAATTTGGCTCCATGACACCACCAGCTCGGTGTTGACTTGTGGAGGATTGCATTTTTTCTTCACTGCATTTTAGCTGTCATTGAAATGCAGAGGCAAATATTAACAGTGCGATGGGACTGTTTGGCAATTTAGCACTATATTGATAAATGCAAGTCAAGCAAGGACAATATAAAACAAACAAACATGCAGGTGAGCTGATCCAAATTTAGAGCACACAATTTACCTATGAGTTAGGAGTTGTAGTGCTTGCAGTGCTTATTTCTGATGGCCCTGCACAGTGTGTTTGTGGTTCCTCATTTGCTTTGGGCATGCACTTATGCTCACTTTATCTGTATAACTTCCTTTATTTCTGAAATGCTTCTATTAAACAGTGATGTGGGAAGTGGCTGGTCACTGTCCTACAGATCTAAATCCTGAAACTGAACAGAGAAATAAATAGGAAATAGGATCCCAAACTGTTTAATTCACCTGTGTTCATGTGGCACTGCATTCTGTGCAAGTGGTTGTTTGAGCACAACAGGCCCACCTCTCAGTACATACCTATGATCAATAAATTGTTATGACTTCACACACCAGGTAAGTAGAGCTCTTCTGTTTTGGAAAAATACAAAAACTCCTTTGTCTGTAGCAAACCGAGTGCTTTTATATAAATTTTGAAGCACGAATTATATAAAGTTAATGTGAAAATATTGTAGTTATGCCTTTTTTTCTCTTCGCTCTCTGAATCTCTAATTCTCTCCCCCTCATACCCACCCCTCTTGACAATAGTTTCTATCTTTGCTCCATGGCATACTCTCCCTGCTAAGAAAACATATGCTTTGAACAGCTGGAAATGCCAACCTGCTGCCACAAGGCCTGTTTTGGCATCTGACACTGTCACCCCAGGATTGCCTGTTGGCAGTGAAGATCTTCCTCTCTGGAACCAGGACCTGATTGGTGCCGTCCTAGAGAAGATGTGTAAAATATTCCTGCTGCCCCAGGAGTCTCTCTTTTCTCTGTTGACACAAAGGGCTCCCAGCACAACCACAGCAGGGAGACAGCATGTAAAAATCTTTGTGTGTGCATCAGCTGACGTATCCCACTCATTTTGTGAGTGTTACTTTGCACAACTGCTGGGTGACTTTTCTTTGTTATTGTAGCTCCCAGTCTTAACTTCTCTTTGACTTAAGAGCCATCAGGAAGAATCAGTGCATGCAGAAAGCAGCTAGCAATACAGACTGCTCAGTCTTTAGTGTTACAGGACATCCATTCAGATGAATAAAGGACTCAGGTCTGGGTCAAAGGAAATAACTCTTCTAGAATGGACTTGCCTGGTTTGCTCCTAAATAAACATTTGATAAGGAACAGAAATTATCTGGAGACACTATCCTAGAAAGATAGTCTCTCCAGATGCTACCCAAAAAGAAAAAACTGGAATTTGTAAAAATACAAAGTTTTAACTCAGACGTGTGTTCTATCTACAGGGGGAAAAAAAAGGCTCTCTAGGGCGAAAAAAGAAACCTGGAACTATCAAACATCAACCAAAATCCTACAGGGATAATAAGTCAGGAAGGTCTCCTAGAAAATGTTTTGTGTGTAAGTGTTTGCAAGATTTAGAGTTGGTCTTGGGTTTTGTGTACACTTGAGCTAAGTTTAAAAATGCATTTGCAAACTCTGTGTGAGGCATGTAGGGAACTCTGCAGGTGGATGACTGACCTGGGGACTCTGCAGCTCCACTGCAGCTCTGGAGGCTGTGCAGGACTTAGAACAGACCCCACTCCAATTTTCAGCACTCATCTCTAAAATAAATTCTTGGTAGAGGACCTGTACCCAAGAACATGCCTAGAGAGACAGAGCCAAAGGCCACTTTTCCACACAGGAGGCCTGGAGTGGGCAGGGTAGTGCAGGTCCATGAACATCCTTCTCTCCTCTATGGGGTATATATAGACAGCTTGGCAAAGGAAGAGAAATAAGAAGGGAGCAAATCAAGGGACAGGTCTGAGGATTGGTGGGTGCCAGAGGATAATTGTTCTCTCCTTCAGATCAGGCTCCACAGCCTTGCAATGAGAGACTCCTGTTTGCTGAGGTTTCCCTCTCCTCTTTTGGCCCTGAATTGGCAAAGTCTTCCACTACCAACAAGCTACTACCAAGTCAAGCCTGACTGCAGGGGTTGTATGAAGCCCCAGACTGGGGACTGCTGCTCTGGATGTTATGCAGTGCTGCCATAAAAATAAATATCAGTCTTAAATCTAAGTACTTAATGTCTTTAACTCCACTGTGTGGTGAATTCAGTGGGAAGGAGCTGAGGAACCACTAAATGTGGTCCAAGCAGCCATTTTGCTTTGTTAAGTGAAAATACGAGCTCTTTCATTTGCTCCCTTTGTTACTGGCAGAGATAATTTGCCTCCCACACTGAAATATTTTGGAAGAGAGTATCACACCCGTCCCCTTTCTGTGCCTGTGCTGTGTAAAGCACCCTTGTTTCGTTCCCACTTTGACTGCAGCATCACTCATGGAGACTGCTGTTTCCAAGGCATTGCATCTCCCACATGGAAGCTGTGAGAAATGACAGATCCAGCTCCTCAAACCTAGGGGCGTCACATCCTTCCCAGGGAACTTGGGATGCCTCCCTGAGAACTGCTCGTCTTCACAATGTGTGAAACGTAGGAAGGACCTCCCATGAGCAGGGAGATTTCCCTCTCTCCCTGAGCAGGTGGCTGTAAAGCCCTTCCCCCTTTTATCCAGATTGATAATTCCTGACTATTCCAACCTTCCAAATTATTTTCAAGTAGTCTAGCCCTTGGGAAACAAGTTAATGTGGATTTCAACAAGTATGCAAGCTCCAGCAAGTCGTTGCTCTTTTTTTCCAGTCATACTCTTTTTGAGACCATTTTACATGTCTACTGTGTTACAAATTGCTTAATAATTGTTTTTGACAGGTTAAACTGGTAGTGAGTATAAAAGAAAATAATCCCAAGACAGTGAGCTGAACAGTTCAGTGGTTCTCTAACACATTACACTATTGGAAAGCCTTCAGGAGCAAACAAGATGGGAATCCCACAGACCACGGTTAGATATAACACAGGTTAAAAATGAACATTATTCCCTAACCTTATAGCACCCATAGGAACCAAAAACTCTTGTGCAGAATTTTAAATTTACAACATTAATAGAATAACTGCATTAGAATGCCATGATTTGTGTTACTATTCCATGGAAACACTTTAATTCCTGTTTATCTCCTATGAGATCCTTCCCACAAGGATTTCTCTAAATTATACCTCCTGTCCTTCAGTGTTGTGGATTAATAATGCTTCACTAATGAGGATTAAATAGCTCAAGAACTCTGTGATGTGTGCAAACAGCAACACTGTAAGGCAAGATTTGTATTCAGAACCAAGAACTTTGTTCAATTTTCAAAAACCTGGAATTATGCTGCAGAACTTCTCTAGGCAAAATTTAACTGCCTTCAATAAAAGGTGTGCTTTTTCACTTGTAGGTTCATTACACTGAAGACCAGAAGGGAACAGGCTGGTCAGATCCCATGACAATCACCCAGTCCCCCTGCAGTGAGCACATCAGCTTCTGTTTGGCTGAGATATCTGCACCCTCCTTCACCCAGAGACCTCAAGAGATGGAGGCATCATTATTTCTTTTTGTAGTGCCTTTAAGTGGGAGTACAGGTTCTTATTTGCGCTGGTTTGATTTCTGCCTCTGGACTCTAGTTCTTGTTGTGACTCTAATTTTAGTCAAACAGCCTTTGAGAGAGGACTTATATTCTATTCTAGTCATCCATGTACTGTCACCTCTGTGTGGTCTTCCTGATTACTTCTTCCTTATACCAAGATATCTGGCCCTAGTCATGTTTGTTAGTTTTCTACCTGGAATCCAGCTTTTTACACCTCTCGGGTCAAGGTTTCCCATGAAAAGCATTACTGCCTTCAGCCTCAGCAGGGTGGTACAGCTGGGAGATTCCTTCCCAGCCCTATCAGCTGTTTCTCAGCTAACATTTCATCCTTCCTCCTCCTCCTCCTTTCTACTACAGCATCACCTTGGCAAATTGCACTGAATTTCAATTAATCTCCTAAAACACTTTTAAAGTTGCTGTTTTCCAGGGAATTCTCCCTTCTGCAGAAGCACCCCTTGCAGGTTGTCTGTTGGCTGCATTTTGTGCACAGGCTCAGATTTATCCAATAAACTACAGAGCAAGCTGGGATACCCTGCCCTGCTGCTGACCACTGCCCCAGGCTTTAATCCATGGACTTGCAGCTGGATCATTGATGAAAATGTTCAGTAGCTTCAGATGCTGAGTGAACTGTTTGAAACACATCCAAGTTTTTCTGTTTCCCAGAGGGGATGCCCGGCTCCAGCCCGTGATTAGCCTGAGCTGATCAGTCAATCTGCTACATTCTGTTTAATGCTCCCCCAACCAACCTCCCTGGAGCACTTTAGGAGTTCTGTGATAATTGCCAATGATATCTCATTTTTGAGATCTGCGAGCTCATTTTAAATGCATGTTGCACTGAAGCTGCAGAATGCAAAATTTTTCATCAGAATATAAGAAAAATATTATCAATATCTACGCAACAGCCATTATCAACACATTTATAATCTCATTCAAAATCTGGTTTGCTGCATAAGCTATATTTTTCAGAAAAACTGTGCTGATTAACATTTATTATATTTCTGTCCTTTGAATCTCTATCATTTAAATCCCTTATTAACTTTTCCATTATTTTGCCAACATAAGGATGAGAGTATAATTTCTCATCCATGTCAAGTTTTTTAAGTCTTTGGAAAAGGCTATTACATTAGCTATTTAACCCACATTTCATGATTTTAAAAGAGCATCACAAGGCCAGAGATGCTGTTTTAAAAATCCTCTTTTCAGTTTTGTAGAGTGCAAGACATCCAAGTCTGCTGCTTTAAACTTAAGTCTTCCTGCTGTGATACCAACCAAGAAACTTCATTGGACATTACTGAATCACTACAGACAATTTTGCTGTCTTCACCTGGAAACAGCCTAACATTTGAGTGGGGTCTGAAGGATTAGGCTGTGATTTGACTGGAATATTCCACTGCATCACATGGCTGTATTTAATTTCTAAGCTCTGCTTTCTCTGTCTGCATAGTAAATGGCCGGATACTACACTCCTACTGCAATCAAATGCAATAGTTCTTCAACAGGTTTGGGTCCAACCCCAACTGAATTATGAATGAAAAAAACTGCTGAAGTGAGCTTTCCAGCTCCCCCAAATCTCTTTACTATTCCTGACCTAACAGTAGGGAGCCAGTGTGTGGAAAAGATGGATTACTTCCATTTGGAATTTGAGCAAACTGGTGTATTAGCTGTGCTGAAGGCTTTTTGGTACTTGGGCAGGTGGGAATCTGTTTTACTGGGTTTTGGTGGGAATGCAAAGAGAGAAATGCAGGCTGCAGATGCCAGATTTGTACTTTATGTAACTAAACTCCTCCTAGTTTAGTAACACATGTATAAATAAACATACACTGAGGTACAAGTGGGTAACCTGCTGCCCAAGCACTGCAATAACTCTGTGTGGAAGGATTCTTCTCTGAGCTCTGTTGTTCTGGCTTAGGCTGCTCACAAGGACAGTTGTTTGCTTTTGCAGCAATAAAGGATTAAGACTTTCGTGTTCTGCTGAAATAAGCCTGCAATCCTTATGCTGCAATTCCAGAGCACTCCATCAGAAGCACAGACTTAGCAAGTCACACAATAAATGTGTTATCAGTTTTACCTTATCAGAAAAGTTAACATGAGCACACTGCTCGGAAAAATCTGGCTCATTTTAGTGGTACACAGGCTGTGTTTTCAGCACCAGTTCTGATCCTGAAGTATTCTGTAATGCCCAAAAGAATGACATGTAAGTATCTCATTTATGCTAAAGAAGTGTCAGTATAAATTCTGAAGCAAAAATTGCAAAGCTGGATTTCTCATCTGACAGTAGGTTTCCAAACAATATACTTTGTACCATGGCCATGTTTCAGTGCTGAGCTGTACAATTTATCCTACAGATGTCATTGCACACTCTCAGATTACTGTGAACTTCAGACATTGATGTAAACATTTTATTAAGTTGTTCTAATGCATTGCTGCCATGATGAAGGTCTGGAAATAGAATTGATTTGGCTTGAATATTTGGGTAAGATATTCCACAATGACCTCAGAGGCAAAAATACTGTGAAAAAGAAAACTTTCAAAAGGCAGCCTTTAAGGGAAAATTAAAGTTTTTGTTGTGTGGAGATTTTAGACTCAAAGCTAGGCATGCAAGAACCGAAATTCCTTGCCACACAGGGACAAACAGCAAACTGTGTGACACCAGCTCCTGGCCTCAGGCAGCTCCCTGCCAGCAGGGCTGTGCTGCAGCTCCTGCCCTGTCGCTAAACATCAGAGAGGCAAGAACTAGAGCAGGCCCCTGAGGCAATCACCTGCCCCTTGGACCTGATGCAGCAAGACACCGAAAGCTGCTCTTGTGCAAGAGTCTCCACGAAGCCATCCAGGGCAGGAGGAGTGTTGGAGCAATGACCTTCTTGCTCTTAAGCCACAGCTTCCTTTAACTGCTGAGAAAGTCGATTCCACCTTTAGCAGCACCAACAACTTTTGAGATCCACCCTGTTCCCCAGGCTCCAGTCCCAGCTTGGGCTCTCCTGCCCTGCAGGCAGGACTGGGGTGCTTTAGTTACGTGGGATTAAACCAAAATCACTGCATCCTCTCACTGGTGCTGGTTAGCACCAGGCAGTAATGAGCATAGGTTTAACTCTGGTTTGTACCAGGTTAGATCCTTAGAATAAGGCAGCTACCAAAGTGGTGACTGAGCCATAGCCTTGTCCTGGGCTGAAAAACTGCAGACCCATCACTGAGCTGTTTCTTCCAGCTCCATGAGCGATCCTGGGTATTCCACAGCACGAGGCTTCTTCTCAGATTAAAGTAGGAGGGAGGAAGAGCTGGCACTGTCCTCTAGGGACATTTGGCTTCTTATGTTAATGCTGACAATTTTAATTACCCTTATCTTTTTTATCCCTCTCTCCCACATTGCAGAAACTGTAGGCAGCTCAGAAGAGAAGCAGAAGCAGACTGGGAGCCACAGACACCTGCTCTTCCTGGAGGAGATGAAGAATATTATTTACCTATTGAACAGCAATATGACCTTAAGTAAGAATATGCAGATTCAGTTTAATAACACTTTCTGTGCTTGAGATTGGATCCACAGAGCCACAGAAGAGTTTGGCAAATGGCTTTTTCCACATTTTTGTGTGTATATATCAGTGGTCAGCTCCGTACACATTTGCTAAGGCTACTGTTCATTTCACATAGCTCTTGCCATTTCAGCTCTGGGAAAAAAATCTTGCTTTTTGTACCTCTATGAAGTATTATTTAAAAGTCAAAGACTCATGGTTACCTGGCAACCTATAAATGAAGTCTTTGGAAAAGAAACCTGGAAGAAGGGACCTATTGAATATCAGTCTTCCTACATTGTACCTGAAGCTCTCTCACAAAAGATGTCATGTGTAAATGGGTCTTTCCACTCTGGGACTAGTTTAAACTTAGAAGTATTAGAAAAATACAAAAATATAAATATGTTTATATGAATAAAAAAAAAAGATGGTAAAACCTTTTCCCTGTCCTGACCATTTCATTATCCTGCCCTGGCCTGTAACTTCACCTGAGCTGCAAAAAACTTCAGCTCTCTTTGAAAGGCTGCAAGTGTTTAATTAGTTAATTAATTTAACTGTAAGAGCAGTCAGAGGAGTATGCCTGAGTAACTGGTGCAGCCAGGGCATTGCAGTTTTCTCCATTTCAGGCTTCAGCCCTGCATGGAAAGACTGCCCTCACCCCTCCTGTCAGGACCTGGGTGCTGGCGTCTGTCCAGTTAACAGCACATTGAGAAAACTTTTTCATTGCCTCCGTAATTCCAAAGCACAACCTGGCTCTAGATGTGAGCTAGAGAACATTACAGGGACAGCAGGACGGACACTGAAGGGTGAAATGCCGATTTCAGAGCTTTCTGAACAGGGTGAGGAGCCCGGGCACGAGGGCTGCTCTTCCCTCTTGCCACTCCTTGCTGAGCACAGGAGGAAGCTCAGGCTGTTCCCTGCAGATGCAGAAGCAGCAGCACCACACTCCCAAGCAGCTGAGCACATCTAGCACACAGATGTCTGGTTTGGTATTAATATCATTTCAGATGCACATTGGAGGGGCAGATGTACAATCTGGGACTCCATCCAAATTGTCATTTAAGGCTGTAAGACAATCAGTAAGAATTTCTTCCCTTTTATTGTTGCTCATTCTTCCTCCTGCTCCTTAAAAACTAAAGCAAGGAAAACAAAGTAAATTAAAAATAACAACCTTTAAATCAAAAAAATTAAAAAAAAAACCCCGAACCAAACAGAAAAAAACCCACAAACAAAACAGAACAAAACTAAACAAAAAACCAGACTGAAGCATCACAGCTGATGCAGTGATATCAAGTCTCTGATAATGATTATCTCTGGAAGTGCAATGGCTTTTGAAGTAAACAAACATTTAAACCTTCCATGTTGTAAAATGACCTTATTTAACTGAGGGTCAGACCCCACTTAACAGGTAGCACCTATAAAGAAGAGAAAGGTCTTATAATGTGTTTAAATGTTTCTTTTCACAGTTCCTATGAACAGTAACCCCTCACCTCCTGCAGGTGTCTGTTCTCTGCCCTCTGGGCTGAGAGCACCATGGGAAGGCAGATGTCAGGCAGGACATGGTGTTTGTACAGTTCTTTCCCACTGATTTAAGTAGTGAAGCAGAAATGATAAAAGTTCACCTCCCTGGTAAAATTCAGAGTAGGTGGGATGCCAATGATCCTGCATTGTTCCCGAATGCACACTAATCTGAAAAGAGCTGTAAAGCTGTTAAGAGAAATTTTCACATGTTCTTTTGAATGATATAGATCACCAGGTATAACTGCAGGTAAATAATCTGGAAGAGGGAAAAAATCCCTGCCTGGCTTAACCCCACCTGTAACAATATTCTTCAGATTGTCTTGGAATCACACTGAATAGTTATTAAGAGAAAACAAAAATGAAGTTTCTTCCTGCTACTTCACTTTTACTGTACAAACAAGAACAATAAAAGGCTTTGCAGTAGTGCAATCAAAATTCATTCTTCCTGGCGTTTGTTCTTTGAGGTCAGCTACAGACATTGCTGTGCTGGAAGATTCTAACAGGAAAGAGGGTTATTGTGGGGTTTGTTATCTACGTTATAGCAATGGCAAGTTCATCAACACAGACAGGAAAAAGATCTGCCAGAGTTACTGTTTGTTATACAGTACTTTCATCCCTGGAAAGGCAAGGGAACTACAGAATCTTGTGGAAGAATAATGACAATAACATCTAACTCTATTTTTTCATCCCCCAAAAAACCCAAGTCCCGAACCCAAAGCTGTTTTTCCACAGAAATGTCACATCCTAGAAACATCATAATGCCCTTTTGATGACTGAGAGCTGTGATACTGAATTCATGAGAGCAGCAAGAGTGCTGGCCTGGGCTCCATTGTTGGTGAAATGATGGGAAACAATCAGATCACTGCTGACAACTTAAAAGCTTAGCAGGAGAAATAAGAAAGTACAACAGGATTTCACAAATCACTAGGTCCATAGTGATAAAAATGTTTTACTTACTTATAGAGGAGGAAATAAAATTTTTGTAATCCCCAATCATAGGCTGTGTTGTAGGTGGATGCATTTGTCAGATCCAGCAGACATAAAACACTCAAGGAAGAAAAATAATCAAATTGGAAACAGCTGCAGATTATTGAAGTAACAAGATGAAAGTCTACCAAGTATCATTCAGCCTTTAGAATGTACAGATGGATGTAAAAAGCCAGAACCCTGTCTTATTCTGTATTTTTAAAGCTACCCTCATAAACCCAAAGATCTTTTGTAAGACTCTTGCAGCTGAAATCAGAAATAGGACTCCAGTTACTTTTAGCAGATGCCCACAGGTATCCCATACAGTATAATTAGTCATCTTGAAAATGGGGGGGAGGGAGGAAAACTATTCTATTATTACTATTATTTTCACTTTCCTAAGACAAAAAAAACCATGAGCACATTAAACAAACATATATCAAATAGCATCAGGTACACTTCTTCAGAGAGTCCAATAAAAACATTTAACAGAATGCAGCTGAATGCCTACAGTATAGTACTCTGCACCATGCAGTGCAATAATTATGCACAATTAAAGCCTACTGTGCAATTCTGTTGCCATAAAAGCTCCCTGACTCACACCAATTGAAAGATCTAAAACGACCTACTACAGAATCACTTCCCACAATTAAATGCCAATTCACAATTTCATCTCTATGGCCAAAATGCATTTCCTAGTTTGGTCTGATCTTTTCACAGTTGTGGTGTTTAAAGCTCAGGCTCTGAAAAAGTGAACAAGAATTAGCATTAAAATAGCTTGGAGAACACTTCCATGTTTCATTTCTAGGAAACACGGCTCTCATTCCCATCTTGGAGGCTCATAATAGGTACTGAATAATTAAGACCATCATGAAATTTTGCAAGAAATCATAGAAATACAGGAAAGCTGTGTTCCCACTGTAGGAGAATGAATAGTGCATGCTCATTTATTTGTATGAAATCCACAGTGTGGAACTACAGGGTTGTGTTTATTATTGGGTGCTTGAAAATTCATATGGTCCCTCTGCAGAACACATTACAAAGTGTAAGAAATTTAAGGCTTCTAAGTCTTAAATTAAAAGTAAAAGGACTTCCAGGAATCAGAAATTTCCACAGATCCCAAAACTTACTAAAAGGCACTATGATGGGAGCTGGAAAAGGAGAAACCCCAGGAGAACATAACAGGTATTGTAGCCTCTTTTAGTGGAGAGCACCTTAGGTATAAAAGGGATGTATAGAAAGAGACATAATATATGCACTTATATTTATGGATGTCCAGCATTTCCCCAAAAGTGTTCTTTTATCTCCATCACCGAAGAAGGTGTTTTCCCACTGGCTTCAGTGAGGTCATAATTTCACTCTTTGGAAAGTTTCACAACTGGAGCTCAAGAGATCTTGAACAACACCACTCTTGCACAGAAGAAAGCTCACAAAAAGGGCCAGCTACCAGTGATGATAAAAATGTCAAATTTTACTACAAAAATATTATTTGGTCTAAATTTATCCAAATAAATAAATATTACCAAGAAGGGTGTGCTGATCATGAGTAAAAAACAAAAGGAGAACCAACTAGAAAATCAGTGAAACACAGATGATATGCCAAGATTAAAAACAGATCCTTAAAAAATATTTAGATGTGGTAGGCAGTTATTTACCAATCCCTTTGGGGTAGCTATGTTCCATTTTTGTCAGGCACCCATATAAACAAGAATTCAAAACAATTTGCTGCTTCTCTTGACTTGCCTTCCTCAAGGGCTGCTGAGATAGTGGGACACCACCCAGAGCTCACCACCCTCACATTTGAAGAAATCCTGACCAGACACAGAAGCAAAGATAAAATAATCTGAAATACTATCTCCATCAGCTTGAGCAACCTACACGCCACCAGGCAAGACTTCTAATTCCTGATAGTGTCCTCTCCCTGATAAGTATCCTTTTCCTTCTGTAAACTGCTCCTCTTCCTGTTATCCCTTTTCTCCAAAGAGAACCTTGCTTAGGCTGCTAAGCCGCTGGCTTTGGGAGCTGAGGGGCAGCAGAGAAGCTCCAAAAGCAGCAGTTTAAAGCAGCCTGGCTCTCATGCAGATTTGCAGCCTCAGAGTGGCTCAGGGTATCTTCTGTCACTGTAATTCTTCAGGTGTCAGGCTGCTAGCAAGAATTACCTCTAGACAAGGATTTTTTTCTTACTGTTATCTTGTATATGCTTGTTTTATTTAGTTTTCAAAGAAGATAATTTTTGAAGAAACAGCAACTTTGGCTGTTTGAATTCACTTGCTTTATTATGCAGAAGAGCAGATCATACTCCTGCTAGTACTATCTGAAAGACTATCATATGTGATGGATGCGTTCTTCCTTGGTAAAAAAAGACTACACGTATTATTGCTAAATTATTTTGTATTTAATACTTTATATTTCAGGTTATTTAGCACCCCATTTTATATCTTAAAAGTTTTTCACTGAAGTAAAAAGTTGCTGTGCTTGTACAAAGAAGCCGAGGTCTCCTCCTC
Source organism: Edolisoma coerulescens (assembly GCA_013397115.1). NCBI lineage: Eukaryota > Metazoa > Chordata > Aves > Passeriformes > Campephagidae > Edolisoma > Edolisoma coerulescens. The sequence goes on from VWZW01004119.1 coordinate 4,589,236, forward strand.
GGAAAACTTGGAACATGGAGCCATTAGGTTTGTTTCAGAGTATACCTATTCCATCAAAAATTACAAAATGCCATCACATTCAGTCACCTCAGGCCTGGCTTGCAAGACAACACCATGTCCTGCAAGAAAGGACAAGAAAGGTTTTGAATTTTAAAATTCAGTGCATACTATTTCAAATCAGAGAACACAGCAGACAAAAAGACCTTGTCTGCTGTTCCAAAGAGGCAGGGTTTCAGACACAGGGCTCTGCCCAGACTGTCAGACAGCAGGAGCAGCTGCAGAGGACAGACAGAGATCCGTCACTGCCTCTGCTCTTGGAAGCTCAGGCTGGATTGCTGGTGAGGGAGTGGAGCTGGTGAGGCAGCACCTTTCCTCCGTTTTCCCTGCAAGCAGCTTAACCCACTGAGGTGTTATTGACCAAACCCAGGCTCAGGCTGGAGGTTTAAGGGCAGAGCCAACCGCTCAACCTGCAACTTTCAGCCTGAGCCTTAAAACCTTCCCAGCACAGGATCAAGCCCAACCCAACACCTGCCCAAGCCAAGCAAAGACACGCTGCCATCAGCAGCGCAGCAAGAGGTGCTGGGGGTGAATTCTCAGGTTTCCCAAAGAACCTGCCAGCTCCAGGCACCAGGAGGTGTTTCCAATGAAGCTGCTCCACGCCCCAGGCCCTGCAGGATGTGTGGGAGCAGAGCAGCTCCTGGCCTGCCAAAGCACACGTGGGCCAAGTACCCACACCAGAAATCTCTGCAGTGTTTTTCTGACCTTGTCTACAGGATCACGTTTTGGAGCACAGGGTGTGAGCTCTGTGGGGTGGTGTCCCTGCCAAAGCCAGGGGTAAGATTAAATTTAGCAGGCATCTATGGAGGGCACTCTGTAATGTCCAGATGAACCAAAGTCAATGTTAAAGCGATCTCTGGAGGCCACATAAGTAGATCAACATGAAAGAGCACCAATATGAGCTTATGTTAGTAAGATTACGATTTCAAGGCCATTGTTTTGGCAGCTCCCTGAGAGCCACTTCATGTCACTTGGGCAACAGCAAAGCCCCGTGTCTGTGAGAACCCACGGGAAGTGAGTGACAAGTGGAGGACAAGGTTATGGAAAGACACCGGGTAGGACATTCCTTTGTGGGGAAAGAATAAAGTAACAGAGCTGATCCGATGGCTTTCCCAGCCTCATCACTCCACGCTGTGCTGTGAACCCCCACCCCCACCCACGCCTGAGGGCCCAGACAGGAGCTCCTGGGGCTCACCTGGCCCTGCTGGCATCGGACATCTGAAGCACAGTTGCCAGGGCTCCCTCGCCACAACTGCTGCGTCCAAAATCCTCCAGAGACAGACTCAGGGCACAGCCCAGAGCTCCTGCTGCCTGGTGTTCGTGTCTGGGCACTGGCTGTGGAGTGCCCTCTGTGCCAGACACGGACAGTTCCTGCCAGCTCTGCCACAGACCCCGCACAGGGCACAGCTCGGCCCAGCAGTGACACCCGTGGCATTCAGGAAGGGTCAAACAGCACCAGGGGGTGAGGGGACAGGAGTGGGAGACAGCCTGGAGCGTGCCCAGGGTGGGCAGCAGGGGGAGGAGGCGTTCACAATCGAGGACATAATACAAAATGGGCCAGGAGATAAACACAGGACTAAAACTGTGTGAATTTAGCAAGAACTCCTCTGAACTAAGTGCCCGAGGGGATTAGAAAGGATGGCAGGTTTTAACAGCTAAGGACTGTATGGGATAACTTTACAAATACACCCATTGGGGGCTGTCTTTGCCATAATGTTTTTGCTTAGCTTCTATTATGCCATGCAGAATTGCAAATTCTATGCATTTAAGTCTTTCAACATCAGCAAATATTACATGTGATTATTTTGTTATTACACCTTACATACCTGGACCTGTTTCCTAAAGTGGGTTTGAATGACACCCTTCAGTGTGATGATCCATTATTGCAACATGTGCATCCCCTCCATTTCTCTCTGGCCATGTCTGTAAGACTAAGGAGCAATACTGAGCTGAACACCAGGTTTTGTGTCAGCTATCAGGTTCAGCTTCCTGCCTTAATTTTGTAATTGTCTGGATATTTTAATAATTTGGATATTTTAATAATTGCCTATATTGCTACTTAGATGAATCAACTCATACAGTGCATTTTTGATAACATGATCTCTGTTTGATAACTAAACACCTGAAGAGTCAGTTTCCCAATTCATGAAACATCCTTCACTAGAAGATGTCTTCACCTTTCTTTCACTTGGGATGAGTGATAATTGTTCTGGGTGAATAAAGCTTGACTGCATGCCAGACCAGCCTGCTAGCCTGGAAAATTCTATACAGCTGTTTGAGCAAGATGGACATTTACAGGCCACGGACCAGAGCCAGGCAGTTCAATTAGTTGTATAATCTTCCTCTCAAGCAACTGCAGGCAAAGAAATTTTGCCAGGCCTGCATTTGAAATAATAGAACAGATGACCAGTAAAGGAAGCCATGAATAAAACTACCACACTAATTAAGAGTAAATAATTATTGCAGTGTACATAACAGATTCTGAGAAGGATGTTCTGCAGACAGAAAATAGCAGCAAGGATGTATTTACTTTGCAAAAGGATCAAGACCAGTGACATAAGAACTCTCTTCAGGAAAATCAACATTATTAAGGGTCAAGGACAGTTTGCCCTTCTGCTCTCCTGGCATGATTTGTTAAACCCCATCCAGAAATGTATAATCAGCACATAGCCATGAAATCACTAACCCCAAGGAGCTCTGCACTTTAGTTACTACTAGCAATAACATTAATGTCATTCTAAAACCAAACAATTTTGGGAAATAATATTAAAAAACTCCATTCCAAGTACAGTGCAGAGAAGAACTGAAGCAGTAACTAAGAGAGAAACGGAAAGACAAAATTTAAAACTCTGAGTTGCCTTTAGGGTTACACACAACAAAGAAGTCACATTTAATATAAAGAATTCATTCATGTGATCCACGCTGGCTCATACAATCAGCAAGGAGCAAGACACATCTCTGTTGCTCCTACTCTCACTTTTACTGTAACGAGCCTCAGGTATATCTCTTTCTTCTAGTCACATAAATTTTAATTTGCTACCAAAAAAATCTACAGAAAAGTTACAAAATCAAATTAACAGAGAATAAGCACCCTAAGGACTGCATTTAGAGACAGTTATTTACCCATTGTAGGGATTAACTGCAGATTACCCATTAAAATCAGATGTTTTCATTGATGTGAATTAGCACAGCCCTGTTCAAATAAATGGGGCCATACCTTTGACTCCCAGTTGATGATCCAGCCTGTAACGCTCTCAGAAGTGGGATTTTGTTCACCTGAACAGAGACTCAGTGGGATGCTTCCGAGAAGAAAGTTGTAAGTCAGTGTTCACAGCAAGCCCAGTTTCACACTGCACCTGCTGAGATGTTTCAGCCAGCCTGAATTCTCCAAAAGCCTGCTTTGTCTGCAAAGGAAGGGAAAAAAGCCTCCCAATACAGCAGCAAATTAAGAAGGGAGAAAGGGACACCCTATATTTAAAGCCCATAAAGCACAGAGAAATCTCAGCTCAGTGGGACAGTGAGCATGTGGGCAGGGGATGATTTTTTAGATGTTTCTTCAGAGAGTTACAATTTACATGTAAGTGCTTACACTTTCTGTAAAACACACACATTTCAGACTCCCAACTTTTGGAAGCCAGACTATCTCCAAGGAGAAACTTGGTGCATATAAAGATGGGAAAAAGAAAAACACAGTAGGTTTGTGGGAGTAACACGTGATTAAAAACCAAACAAAAAACACACCAGGGTACCACTAACCAGCAGAGTCCATTTACCAGTGGAAGAATTTCTCCCACCTAACCTGAGTTTGGTGATTTGCAGAATGCAGGAAAGGCATTTTCAGAGGTCCATGAATAGGTTTAGAGGCAACAAGGTGGCTCAGAGGGAGCAAATGTTCAGACTCAATAGATTGTGGGTGGGGAGTGATGAAATTTTTGCTAGCAGGATGTTTTCAAAATGTTTTTTACTATGCGCAGGTTTTTCTAAGACAGAAAAATAAACATGCAAACATCTCCTGGGTGTTTCGATGCTGCAAGGCATGTCTGGTCTAAGGGGACAGAACTTAACTATGATTTCACTGCTGTAAGAAGGAATAGCTTAGAGAACAGTAAACATGGAAAAGGTTTGATCTTCCAGGGTTTTGGGAATTACTGATAACTACCTTAAGGGGCAGAATTAGAGATGGAGGGAGAGGACTTGCATAGCCTTCGCCTTGTGTGTGTGCCACCCTATTTACCTCTCTTCCTACCCCTCTCTCCTTGGCTTATTCCTTTCCCTGGTCTCCTACAGATGCAAAATTTTGGGGAGCCCTGGCAAGTTCCTCAAACACTGACTCTCAGCCACAGTTTCTAACATTTCTACATCTCCATTATGGTGGCTCTGCACGTTTTGGTACTGGCCCAGCTTCTGTAGCAGCAGCCATAGAGGTAAACTGACATTTGTTACATGGAAGAAAAAAGACTTTTAGGTGTTTGGAGCAATCCCCACTCTCTTTTCAAACAGCTAAAAGACTTCCTTTAAAAATGTAGCAAATAGTAGTTAATCTTCATTGGTGTCTCTCTGGTGGCACCTGTACTAAAGGTCCTGGCCCAGCACTGATCTCTCAGCGCTGGCACCTCCTGTGGGGACTGATTAAGGACTTTGGGAAGCGAACTGACTGCTCAAGTAGCACAGGTCAGGCAGGGCAGGAGGAATTAGGGAGATTTAAGGGAATATGAGAGAAGAGATGGCAATATTGCTGCAGGGCCCGGGCTGAAAGCTGTAGCTATTGCTTCCTTAAGAACTGAGGCATTCTTAAGCATATGGGAATAACAGTTTTCTGCCCAGGCCCTGAAGCAACTGTACCAACAATTTGTTATCTTGTTTTCACCTCCTAAAAAAGAAACTGTAATCATTACCATGATTTTAGGAAGGGGAAAACCCAAACCACTGGAAGGTGAAGGAACTTTCCCAAGTATAATCAGTAAGGATAAAGAAGGGAAGAGGTAGTATTGCATCTACTCACAACACTCAAAGCATCTCATAAAAGGTTGGATCCTTGGAACAGGTCATGTCCAGCAGGACACTATGGAACTGACTGTAGGACTCCAGAGTTTCTGTAAGAGTCCATTCTGTCTTGAGTTTACACACAGCAACCTTTACCTTGAAACTGTCATCCTCTCCTGAAAAACCAAACCAAGCAAGAACACAGTGTTTTCTAAACACATAACACAATATTGTTATGTGGAACAAGCAGCTTTGTTCAGGAGTTCTCTTGAAGATCCACTTCAAGGCCAACACACACTTCAGATTTAAATAGTCTGGTATGTGAGGAGAAATTCACAAAGCCAGGATTCTCAACTCCTCTGTACTTGTGCCTCTTTGCTATACTGCTAGGGTGACTCTGCTGCCAATTTTTCAAACAATTTAGAATTGAACTGTCTTTTTTTAAACCTGTGAGAGGAGAAGGGGAAAAGAAAAAAAAAAAAAGGGAAAAATGAAGAATTTATAAAGGGAGACATAAATGTGTCAGTTTTAGAAATCATCTGCAAAAGGAGGAGGTAGGTTGGCAGGTATAATGGCAGAACAGAGCCAGAAAGCAGAGATACATCATTAAAAGCATTAACTAGGTGTTTTGAGGAATTACTTTGGCAGGGTGCCAACACAACATCACTATTATTTCATGACAGACTCAATGTGTCACCAAACCTTTATACCATATAGACCCCTAAAAGCAAATTAGTGTTTTTTAAAATAATGATACACTTCTACCATTTCAGGTTTTGAGTGTTTTGAAACTTTTAATCCATGACAATCTGAAGCTGATTCATCCACTATTCACAGAACAGTAGACATTCTCACAAAATTGTTCTGTCTTGAAGCTTTATCAAGAACTCAACCTCTTCCCTACCCTTGAGGACAAAAGGAGCAGACAAGGACAGGCATAATTGCAGCTCAGGCTGTCTCCTTTTGCAAGAGCTCAGGTATACCTCATTTACTGGAAATCCATTATGCACCTAATTCCAAGGGGCTGCTCATTCCCTTACCAAGGCTCTCCATCAGCTCCTGACAGATCATCACTTTGTTCTTTTCTTCCCCAGGTTAGGCTGGTCCTGATTGCCCCTTTGCATCTCAGGGAGGACACTGGCTTAGCCCATAACCATTTCCTTGAGAAGAAGATTTCAGTGAGACTCTGTTTTACCCTAGGAACACATTTTCCAGGAGCTTCTCTTCCTACATTTGAAACTCCCTATGGCCAACACATTCCTGTAGGAAGAGTAATGAATCCAACTCCATTTTTAAGCACTGGGAAAAACATCACATGCAAAAGAGTGACAGATGGAGCTGTATCAGCTTTTACCTAACAGTGAAAGGGGAGGTAGAAGTCAGTCACAGCACTTTTGTCAAAATGTGTTTTTCACAAAAGACATGTGTTAAATTACTAACACATATCCATAACATTTTTAAATATTTATACTATGAACTAATGACATCCTCTCAATTAGTGAAAAGTGTCTTCTGTACATTCCTTTGTGGGGAAGGAAACACATAAAAAGGCAAGGAGGGCTTGGGGAGAAGTGTGCATGAGACCCAACTCCATTCATCGTGGTCCTTGCATCAGATTTCCTCTTTATCTCCCTTTGCTTTGAGATCACCACATGTCCCATGGCCAGAAACCTCTCATGGGGCATCACGTTCCTGTTTGCCTGCAACACCACAGCCACAAAAGCCATCTCCTTGTAACTTAACTTTTAATTTTTTTTTTCTTCCAAAGGGATTAAAAAAAAAAAAGAAGTAGATCTGCTGGCAGATGAGCTTCTTTCTTAATGGGAACGCTATTACAGATAGACAGAATGCTCCTTTATGTTTATGAAGCTTCTCTTGCGTTGTGTAAATGCACACTCGCAGTGTAATCGTGAGTTTTCTATCATCATTAGCGCAGGACCCCGGTAGTTAAATCAAAGAAGCCTAGAAAATGCCCCAACACTGGAAGATTCCCACAAAGAAAAGCCTATTTAGATAATTAAAGGAATCTTTATGATATGAAGATTCTCATCTCACAGCAAATTATAACACATTAGGTAACACTACCAAAAAAAGTCCTGAAAGGTTGCAAAGCCACAAACTAGAACTGGCTTTTCTTTCACGATCTTGAAATAGTGACTGGGGGCAAGAGGAGGGGGAAGTGAGGGGAAAAGAGGAAGAAGAGTTCACATTGAGGTAGTAAACTATTGTTTCTTTGGAAACCTTAAGTTTTGTCCAAGTTTTTTAAAATCAGTATAAGCAGAATACACTTGGGTTGCAGATATAAATAAAACCCAAGGATGTCTCCCACATACATACTGTTGATAGAAAAAGAAGTTTGAAAATGGGGTTTAAATCACCCTTCTCAGAAGCTTTAAACCTCACCCTGTAGCAAGTGACACTGAGCTTCTGGGAAGTGGCAGTTCCATGTATGAAATGCGTCTCCTAAAACTGAAGAGCATCCAGAGTAGAACGAGATAATGTGTCAACAAATTACATCCCAGAGACTGAAAGCAATCTAGAGAGCCTGCGCTGACTGATCCCTTTGTATACAGAAAAGTACCAGGTGTCAGGATATCACAGAGGAGAGTTTAGAGCTTAATAGCCTACAGAATAACAATACATCGATTCACAGTGTGGATAAGGAAAAACAAACTAACAACTGCCCACAAAGCAACAAAAAAAACCAAACCACAAGACAAGGTCTTACCTCAGCTGTTTCCCCAGCAGCTCCTCCTGGGCCCCCACACATCTTTATCAAAGCCTCCACTGCAAAATCTACTCCCTGTGGTTCTGTCACCACCTGCCCCAGCCATTTCTGCAGCCAGCTGTCCCCTCAGCACAACTCGTCAAGTACCGACAGAGCCTAAGAAATTGATGCATTTTAGGGTTTTATGTTTTAATGGCAGAACCTGCCAAAAATTATTCCACGTTTTACTTTATCTCTACGACTTAAAAGGGAGGAATCACACAATGACTGGGATTCCAGCCATGAGTTAGGACACTAGAAAAAGAACAGGATTGTTATTGCCAACTTGCCTTTGAAAGTATATAGAAACTTTTCAAGCCAAGTTGCTTCAAATTCTTAATTTGAACTCCAGAATTCCTGTTGCTTGTCAGGGAATATGAGATGAACTCCTTGTTAATTAGTAAGTGGCAAAGCAAGTACCCCCTTGTTTTAGTGTAAAAATCTGGTTCTTCCTATAGCTGTGCGGTAATATTTATGAACTTGGTAAAAAAGAATTCAGCTGTACTTAATCCACAAAACTCAGAAAAGCCTGTGGTGGAATTTTTTTTTTTCCTCATTTTTTTTATTAAGTGTTTAGGTAAATGCCTATCGTCCCCGAGGTTTTAATTATTAAAGTCGCCGAAAGTTCAGCTGCAAGAAGAAAGGTCAATGTCTAGCCCTGGTTAACTGCGGGAATCAGGGATGATAAACAGGTAAATTAATTGTCTTTTCACTGCTTAGGCATTAATTGCTCAGCCGGAGCCGCGGGATGGGCACGGCCGGAGCTCCCCCTGCTGCTCACAGGCCTGGGCACACGTTGCCATTCAGGGGCTCGCAAAAAGCGATCAAAAATCGGTGTTTGACTGCTTAAATGGGCCGACTGCCGTGGTTTGACCGCAGCCAGCACCCAGCCCCACCCAGCCGCTCGCTCCCTGCCCCAGCAGCGGGGTCGGGGAGGGAACGGGAAGGGTAAAAGCAAGGAGCCTCGTGGGTTGGGATGAAGGCAGTTTAACAGGGAAAGCGAAGTGCGCACGCACGCAAAGCAAAGCAAAGCAAGGAATGAATTCCCTGCTCCCCGTGGCCGCAGGACCCCATCGCAGGCAGGGGTGACTCGGGAGGACAAACACCATCACTCCCAACGCCCCCCTCCGCCTCCTCCTCCCCTCGCCGTAAGCCCTGAGCACCATGTCCTGCGGTCTGGAACATCCCTCGCTCGCTCCGGGTCCCCCATCCCGGCTGTGCCTCCTCCCCCCCTCCCGGGCAGCCCAAACTCCTCCCCAGCGGGGCGAGGGAAGGCAGGAGGGCCGTGGCTCCGTGCAAGCCCCGCTCAGCAGGGACAGAAACATCTCTGTGTTATCCCCCGTGCTCAGCACAAACCCAAACACAGCCCCGTACCAGCCACGGGGAAAAATGAACCCTGCCGCAGCCAAAAGCAGCACACAGACCGAGCTGACCCCAAATTATAACCTCCAGCATCCTGGCTGACTTCAGGTACAACGAGACAGTCCAAAACTCACTTTTAAGCCCACCCCTGGGGACCACTTTTTCTTAACTTATGACATAAAACGCATTAAGCAGTAACCCCAACCAAATACCAATTCCTGTTAAGAAAATACGATTTATAATCTTTATTGTTTACTTACATATAATAAATATAATACAGAACAAAAACATCACACCCACTGATTGTATTACACAGGCTGTTAATCAGAATACATTACATTTTCTTTTCATTAGCCCTTTTATAGGGTTTTGGTATTGGATATAAAGAATTTCAATTTATAAACCTTTTAACATAAAAACAATCTTCCAATTTTCACCTTCATGCATGTTTCAAATATTCATATATATACTGTTTTTGTTAAAAATATATAAGCACTGTTCAGTATTTGCAATATAGGACTTCAATTTCCATTCATTAGATCTCTATTAATATAGAGAATTTCAAAATAATTAATAGCTTAAATCTGATTTTAATTAAAAATACTTCTTCTATATTTTTTATTTAACAGACCTCCCACCAGAAAATGAAGTGACAGGACAAAGACACCTCAGGCAAAAGCCAGTGTTCACTTTTAAAGAACAAAGGGTAAAAGTTCTGGTCCTTGCTTCACCTGTATTATCCTGGAATAATGGAGACAATTTGGTATAAAGAGGGCAGGAGGAAACCAGAGTTTCTGAAGAGATACGCATCTTCTTTTCAGATTTACCACTGCTATCCTGCTGTTTTCTTGGCTTAAAAATCACTGCATCAAACCCTGATATATGTTTTTCTCTGCATGAATATCCTTGCCATTAAATGGAAATTAGATTAAAATGCTACATTTCTTTTTTATCAAAAATAGATCAAGGTTTAACACATTCTGAAATCAGATTTTCAAGTGCAAATGCAATACACATCAGCAATTCACGTTCTGCTTTCACTGAGGAAAATGGTTAAAAGATGATGCATAAAGATGTTTCATAGAGGATACATATCTGGAACTTGCTATGCTCCCAGAACATCTGAATTATCAGAAAACTGTACAGACTTCAGGGAAAAAAAAAGTTTTCTTCAGGTGAAAGCTCTTCAGTTAAAGCAGCTTCCACTTTAAAAGTGTAACTGAGAATTCCCTGAAACTCAATATAAAATGCAATGCCAAAACAGCCATCAAAACTATGACTGGTTTTGTGCATCTTTTAATGTGCTCAAGCTTCAGGACTTTCATAAATCAAGGTTTCATAAACAATTTTGTTTTACTAATATCTACTCCAAAGAGACCTTACACGAACGTTAAATCATTGCAAACACCCCTTCAGCTCTACAATGCCGAAGTTGTAGCTCATACTTTGTACATTTCTCTAATTCCACTCAGGTAATGCCAGCTCCAACACCTGGCTACGCTCTCCATGCAGCCTTGTGTAAACAGCCTCTCACGAGTGCCAATTAACAGAGCATTCCTTTCTAACTGCACTGGATGGACTTCAAAAAAACCCAAACCACAAACAAAAAAAAACCCCTCCTAAGTCTCCAAATAGAAATTATTTTCCATGATTTTTTTTTTTTAACAATCACAGGTCTTAATTTAAGCCTTCGGCTTCAGTATGAAATGATTATTTAAAATACCTACTTTCTATATTACATCAAGAGCAACCAGAGATCAATCCAATAAACTACTGCCCAAGCACTTCCTACGTGGAATTGGGCTATGCAAGAAATTACCCCAATGGTTTTACAGCATATGCTTCCTACTTTCCTAATATTCTTGATTTTTAATTAAGATTTCTGTTTTAATTGTTTGGGGTTTTTTTTTCTTCTCCAATAGGAAAGTAACACTGTTTGGTGGGAAAGCCCCTCCTGGTCCCCTACCTAGAGGAAAAAGTAGATTCTAAAATATTTTAGAAATGACTCATTCTGGCAGTGGAACTAACTTAATTGGTATGCAAGAGGTCAGATTTAGGTAGAAGAGAAGCATCCCCTGTAACACAGACAAGGAAGACTTGTGGACTGGCAACATCAGTACTACATTGACTGATATCATTGATATCAGTCCAATCATTTGCATATTATAAAATTAGTTCTGTGCTAAATTGCTAACTCCTGTCAGCTTGATAAGTGCGGGGTTTGGTTTTATTTGGTTGGGTTTCTCAAAAAAAAAAAGGGGGAAAAAAAATCAGGAACACATGTGAAGAACTATAGAAACAGCCCTGAATTATTGAGGCCATTTCAGCATCCAGTCATATTTCTTCCATGAAACATAAAGAAAGTTTGTGCACCTTCCCTGAAAAAAACCTTCAGAAGTTCATTAATAAAAGAAAGGGAACATTGGATGCAACTTTATAAACTGAGATGCAGTTAAAGGACTCTGAACTTGTAGAACTAAACAGCTGCTTTCTACAAAAATCCTCAGAGGAAAGCCCTTAATGCTTTTTAAAAGTAGGAAGTGAAAGCCAGATGGAATTCTGGATGCATTCCACATCATGACAGGCATATCCAGAAAGGTTTGGTTACCTACTAATACCAGATGTAATGACAAGAGTGAGAACACACATCTCTTGAGTAGTCACATTACGTGTCAGATTTATGTTTTATGTCAGATTTCTAACACCACGGAGGACTAGGGCAGCCAAAATACAATTACATTGGCTTTACCTAGAGAGGAAATTCACTTTGCAATGAATGCAACAGGGCATGGAAATGGAAATGTCAAAGCAGAAATCACCAAGAGGAAGCTGATGCTCAAGGCTGATAACTACGATCACATACTCTCACTAAGGACAAAAGAAGTATACAGCAAAGTGCAGGGTTAATATTTCTCATGCTGCTGATTTTAAACTAAAGTCACGTAGCAAGACAAATTCATCTTCTAAATAATTAAGCTGCATACTGGATATGTGGAAATATCTTTTGTGACCAGTAACAGTAGTGCGTTTACCATTTTTACCAGCACTAAAATCCCTCCATTTATATTACTGAGGTCTTAAAGCAAACCACTCCAGATACATGCTGCAGACAGAAATACTGCAAAGGCATAAAGGTCAACCTGACTGCAGAGCTCCTTTCAATAAAGTTTTACTTTATTAATGCTGTCTATGACTCTTGTGGGCTTTGGATCAAATCCCAGTCTAGCCAAAGTAACTTTACAGGAAAAACAAACAAAAAATCCCCAAAGTGAGCAGAATTTGTAAAAATTTAATGATATAAATGAATATATTTATGCTAGCGATTTATCCTGATATACCCCAGAATCAGATTATGTATTATTACAGCACTGCCTAACCCTGAAAGTGAATGTCACTGTCATGCCAGAAGTGCAGCTCCAAAATCCCTAGAGTAACTATTCACTTCTATGGCACAGAGGACAATAAAGTAGAAAATCACACACATTTCAGCATCAGCTTAGAATGGATGTTTCTCCAGAAAGTAACAAAGTGTCGGGCAGAGTATATTTTATTGACATCTTTAAATGCTCTTAACATTCTCATCATGATTTACCTGATAAGCCTAAGGAAATTCAACATGGAAGATACATGATGTGAAATGATTGAGTGAAACCTGGAAATGTTTGTAGGGATTTTAAAAGCAGGAATTAGTTATCAGCTCTCACAACGTATGGTATCATCCATATTTCCCTGAGAAATCATGCCCTGCAATGATCACATAAAACAAAATACATTAATGAAATCGTGGATTAGATAGGGGAAAAAATGCATAACAACAGTTTATGAATGAACACATAAATGCTACTGGAGTTATAACTATTAAATTGCAGGCACTACATGTGACAGCCATAACAGAAATGGTAACTAACTCAAAACTTACCCCAAGTAAAGCAAACTGATTCAAAGTACCATCCTACAGTTAGCAATATAACTCAACATTGTGATATTAACATCAGCTTATTTCTTGATTTTTGAGCATGCCACTTCTTCACTTCATTTACAAATGCTCTGCCTTGCCAAGGCCTGTTTCCATATGAAATTTAAAGTGTGTCCATAAACTCAGCCTATCTCCAAAATTTAACAGGTTTTCCCTGTCCTCTGATAGCTTAGTTCAGCTCAGTAACATAATTTCCCTAAGATAGGAGGATTTTTTAGTAGGGAATAGGAATGACAACATTCAACACTAAGAGAAATGGAACCAAGAATTACAAAGAAATCGTTTTGCCACCTTATTTAAAGCCATCACAGCTGTGAATAGCAGTACCTAGGCACGAGTATTGTGACAGGAATGACAATTACAGCAGCACACAGCAAGAAAAGCAATTTGCAAGCTCTCCTATTTTTGTTAGTACATTCCAAGGAGGTCTGCCACGAATAGACCAAGTATCACCTGCAGCTCCCCAACTTGAACAACAGCCAGGCTTAACACCCCATTTCCACAAAATACCTCAGCATCAGCCCTGCCACAGGGACACGCAGGCAGTGCCTCAGCCTCCAGCTCCTGAGTGTGTGTGCAGTCCCTGCAGCCCAACTCCAAGGCCAGCCAGACAGTCCTGTCCCACAGCCCCTACCCCCTCACAGGGACTCCCACAGGCCAGAAGCCACGGAGCAGGATGCAGGAAACACTGGGAAAGCCAAACAGCAGGCCATCAGTGCCTCCAGGAGCACTCGTGTGCCCCAGACTCTGTTAGAGATGTGGTATTTCCATCCCTTGCTGAACCAGCATTACATCTGCAGCAGTCCCTCGTAGTGAACACATTTTCAGTGTGACTGAAACCCAACATGAAGAGGCCAGAAAAACTAAAATCCTCTTCTGCCTTTGTTCTGAAGTGCAGCACACTGCTTATCAAACTAGGGGAGACTCACCAAACCCTAAAAGCAAAAGCATGCTCTGTAGATTTTGGCAAATTATCATCATTTCCTTCATATACAAAAACCAAACAGCCCCAAAACCTCAATTGCACACACAGAAGAAATTGTTGGTTGTCTCAAAGGATTACAGGAATTAGTTCAACTGTTTGACAGAGCAACACATAGTATTCATTTCCCACTTTGTAGGCCTGGGAAATCACTGTTCCTTAACCATCCAATGACAATCAAAGAAATGCTCGACATTATTTTCCTAAAGCATATGTGGTTCCTACAAGAAGTAAGTCAGAATAAAGACATTCCCAAATTGAAACAGTAAGAGCAATGCCAATTTATGCTACAACACAAAGGTAAAGCATTCACCAGAGAGCTCCTTCACATTCCAGTTGTGTCACGGGGAAGAAAAACCCAGCACGTCTCCATTGCATCAGAGGTACCTGAGAATCAAAGCTAAATCTCTTGTGCATTTACCAAGCACCCATTAGAGAGCTATGCAATTTACATTTCAAATCAGACATTATATTTATAAAACATCATTGTACTAAAAATCACAAGGTTTTGTAGAAAAAACTCCATCACATTCTATTAAATGCAAGAACAATGTTATATGTCATAGCTTCTGTAATTAGAAGTGTAACACGTTTCTTGTAACTTCAGGGGCACCACTGTTTAAAAATCCTTTCAGGAAGGAGTTTGTTTTGTTCTTACTATTTAAAGAACTGTAATTTAATGCAAAAACACAGCTTAAGCTACCTAGTGCCACAAGATAAAAATATTTCATATCCTATTAAGAAAAAATTAACACATTTTTGTTAAAAACAAAAACATTTGGAAAGGCCAGACTTCGAGTTTACTGAATGTTCTTCAACATTCCTGGGGTCAGAGACAGAAGAATATTCTCTTAGTACTTCTTTTCTTTACCTCTCAAACTAATGAATAATGCAAATTAAGTCATATTCATGGGAGGCTATGATGACCTTCGACTTTAACCCTCGAACATAAGGGCAAATACAAATACCAACTGCCCATGTGACATCACAGATCCAATCCTATCTGCATGACCAATTTCAAATAACAGTAACAGAAAATTTTGCTACAAATACTGTCATTGCCCATCTGAAAGCAAACTCAGTTTTCCCAGGCTTAATTCACTGATGCCACAAGTCCCAGCTGATTCAAATTTGGAGTTAACACCTGGTATGAAATATTCAGCAGGGTGTGATTGAAACTTTTCATTAACTGGAAAGAGACATTATCTTTTTGAGTAGGCATTACAATACTTCTGGAAAAAAAGTTGATGCAAACATCCTCTAAATTTGTCATAATTTTGAAGGACAAATCCAAAACCTAAGGAAACTCCACTGATCAAAAAATTCCTGAAAATTCTACTAAAGTAAAATTTAGTTCAACATACTGCATTTTCAACCCCTCGACTTGTGGGGTTTGGAAATTTAACTGTGAAATTTAATCAACTTTCTTGTGTCTTTTGGGTTTGTGATTTTGTTGTGGTTGGTTTGGGGTTTTTTTTTAATTCCTATTTTAGTGTCCAAGAAGGACTTACTATCTCATCTTGAAGAGATGCCTCAGATCACCAAAGTTTGTAGTGCAATCGAGTATTAAAAACAGGAAGGAAAGACTTGATAAAGGTTAAATATTTGAACAGAATAGCCTCAGGTTCATTTTGTCTTCCTTCTCTACACACAGCTCTTATACTAAATTCCAGCTGCTGGCTCCAATTCTTCTATAAATGTAGAGCTAAGTATGTTGCTTTCCTTCATTCCCTCTCAAATAATAGTTTATCACCAAAAGAGCAAAATTTCTTTTGGAAGGATCATTACTGAGTGCCAAAACATGAATAGGCATTTCTGCTATGTCATCCTTCTGTATTTGTGTGGAGGGACAGTAGAAATACCCTACATTATTAATAACCTTGTTAGTTATGTGGAAGAAAATACTCCTGGCTAAAAATCCACCTTACATTCATTATAAAAAAATAAAATCCATCAGAAGCCAAAATTAACTTTGATCTAAGTGTCTTATAGGCCAGGAGAAGGAAAATGGCACTGACTAATTTCAAATATTCCTGAATATAATTATAATAACTTCTCTGCATTAAAAAGGATAGAAACACTGCAGTGGAAGAAAGATAATTATCAGTTTTAGAACAAATTTATTAATACAGCTGGGGGAAAGAAAAATCAATGCAAACACCTTTCCTTTTCAGATTGCTTAGCAGATTAGTGTAGTGCCAACCCATTGACTGAAAACTTCCACAATTAATTTAATCTCTTTCACAACATGGCAGCTACACCTGAAAATTTTCATGTCTGAGAGATAACTGGGATTGAGGATGGGTTACAGAACCAGTCTGTTTGAAAACATGTATAAGAATGTATACCCAAATGTATTGTAATCAGAAATATTTTACCATACATTGAAATTTTAAGCATTCCTGATTGTTGGGCAATTTTTTTGATTTTTAAACATCAGCACCCATTGCCATTACAAGGCTACTCAAAATGGCCTAGGACATTATACATGTAGTGTTCCAGGAACGTACAAAGATCCTGCCTCAGTCATTATAAGAATGCACTTAATAAATTATTTTTCTATTTTCATCTATTATATGCAAATAGTTTATACAACATAAAAAATTTAATTTGTACCTACTACAGGTAACATATCTCTTTAGCTTTACATCTGAAAGCCTGTAAGACTTGATGACCTGCAAACTTATTTACATAACTCACTTTAAAGTATCTTTTAAAAATAATATTGTCCAGCATTTAACAAAATTGTGACTTAAAAAAAGAAAGAAATCACTCAACAGCATTTGCTTTCTTGATTTTGTCAAGTAATGTCACCAGCTCAAGTGTTATAAGGCAGGTTGGTTGCTCAGATGGACTAAGACTCCCTATGGTGACAGGCATGTAGTAAATCTGTCCATTTATAAAATCAGATGAAAGCAAGAAAGAGAAAAAGTTTAGAGTTTCAAAAGAACTGAAACTTCTTATTTTTACTACAAATTCAGAATAGGCACTGAAACATGATTCCTTAGGGACTTTTCCAGAAGATTGTCTCTTCGCTGGGCATCATTCCATTTTTAAACTAAGAAGAAGAAAAAAAAAATTATCAGGGGTACATAATTCAGGATTACAAAAGAGGAATTACCATAAGTATTTGTTTCCATCTTACTAACCAAGGAAATAACTCCATGTCTTAAGACATAACAATCACTGTTTTGGTGAGAATATTTTTAATTTCATTATTAGATTTAAGCAACATCGGAAAATAAAAATATGCCTTTCATGTAAATCTGCATACATTTTGAAAACCAAAGCCCTGAAGCACAGGGCTAGGAGAGTCCTAAACTTTGTCTGTTTTAATGCTCCAAGCCAGTACTGACAAACCATGCAATGTTCCTTTTAGAGATTTGTGTAACCTCCTCTTAAAAAGTGATATACTGCAAACTCTTTAGCTATTCTAGTCTACTTCCCCCACGCTTATCATGAGAAATATTTAACCTAATATTTAATGGAATTTAACAACTTAATTCTTGTCAACCACAAACACAAGGGCTCCTTTCCACTTTCTGGATCTGTAATGATAAAGTCTGGTGATTTTCTCTTAACTTCCTTAAATGGTTGGTGTTTTTCATGAGCTGCAGTAGCCCAGACTGAGACCCCAACAGCATTAAAGAGTGAAGTAATTACTTCAGATGTCTTCCAAACACATCACCCGTGCCAAGAAGCCGAATGCCTCTTCTGGTGTATTGACTCACATCCAGTTTTGGATGAACTTTTGTAATACTCTTTAGTAAAAAACTCCATTTCAAACCCAAGAACTGTGAGAATAATGCTTGGCAACAAGTAGTAATAACAGCTTTGAAGATACACTTTAAAACTGTGTCCATCAATACAGAACAAGACTGACTGCATGCTCTTTAAAAATGTGTCCTTGCATAACACAAATGCCACCATGAAAACCAATCCTCACCTTTCTTTGCATTGTTTGAGGTTCATTAAAGGTTTACCTTTTGTCTATGAACAGCAGCTGTCTCCATCCTGTGAAACACTATGCATAGGGATGAGGCTTTCACACTGCTCACTTTCTTCTGGCATTCTTAAAAGAAACACATTTATTTATTTTAAGTCATACAGTAATATTAAATTGGTTGTTATGAAGTACCAAGTATGCAGCTGTTTGATCTTTAGCCATTAAAAACACGCAAAGACTCCTTAAGTTTATCAAGTGTACTCAAGTTTGCACAATTCTCACTGCATGTGCTGGGTACAGAAATTATCAGAGATGCATTAAGGGAAAAAACTGTGACAACCTCCAGGAAACTTCTTTTAAAAGGTAAACAGACTTCACATCTTTCCATTTTCTGAGCATTACATAGGTTGATAAATGGATTGTCAATTACTACTATTAGGAAATTAGTACACCTGAATATAAAATCAGGTGAAAATAAACAGAGCATGAGTATTGTGGCTTACAAAAGAGAAGAGGATATTGGGAAGGCTAAAGAAGAGACAGGATTATAGTTTGTGACTGCCCTACCTCTGAATTCGATGTTTTCTACAAATAAAGGCAAAAATTCTTCTGATCCCCACCATCACTGGATCCCAGTTGTTATAGTGACACAAGAGAGTTGCAATGAAAAAGGAAAAAAATACAGGTACTGCTCCTGCAAAAAATAACCAGGAAAACTGCACCTGGAATTGAAACACAAACATCATTCAGTCGATAGCTTAAAAAAGAACTGACATACTGTATATTTGGAATGATTATTATTGTAAGTTTGAGATGCAGTTTGAGTTATTTTAAACAGTGTGAGTTATTTGGTACAATTTCTATAGCTATTCCTCCTTCTAAGAACTGCATAACCTGTTCCCACTGATCCATTCTTTACTATGGAACATTCTGTTTGCACTGGGAGCTGAATGAAGACTGCTATTTCCAAATAGTCTTGTTTTTAGGTTTTTAGCTGTGTGTCTGGTGCCAAGGAGAAAGTCTCCTAGACATTCCATGGGTTGGAAAGAGATGATCTTTAAAGCCTCTTCCAACCCAAACCATTCCATGGCTCTGTAACTCCAAACCAAGGGCACGAGGACAGGAAGAGCCTGGGACCTGCCTTTCAGGACAACAGAGCCATGAGCTGTGTGCACGGCCCCCCCATGTGGAGAAAAGATCCAAAACTGAAGACTTTGGAGAAAACAAATTCAGCTTTGGTACCTGGCACTGATGATGCTCCTCAAAGATCTCATAAACTGCAATTGTCAAGCCCTACGTTTCCTTACTGATTTCTAATGAAATTCAGAACATGTAAGTTGCCAAAAGGAATATTTAATTAGTCATTAGAAACTTGGTTGTAATTTCCTAAGATTCAGATTTATGTTAGAAAATTACAGAAAAATAAATACCCAGAAACTTAGTGATTATGAATATTGTAGAATTACCATGCCATTTGACAGTCATATGAAGGCTGCATGTATTGATATTTTCATCTTTATGTTACATGGTGTGATTCTTGGCGTGTCCTGTGCAGGGCCAGGAGCTGGACTGGGTGATCCTGATGGGTCCCTTCCAGCTCAGCACACTCTGATTCCATGATTATTAGCCATGCCAGGGGCATTCCTATGCAGGTTTCTTTTAAGTAAAAACAAGGCTGGCCAGAGGCATTAGCAGGGCAGCTTGAAGCTGGAATTAAATTTCTATCTGAGATGTGGACGCCTGAAACTTCAGCGAGCACAGGGCTTGGCTTAGGATATTCTGATATCTGTATGACAGAGACATCCTTGCACAAATACACTTGTGCAAAAAACCTCAAAGTCTGCAGCAGTTTGCCTTTAATCAGGGTCCCTCACTTGCTTTTCTAATAGTAGTAATTTATTTTCTAAAATGTAAGGCAGAAAGGATTTACTTCCAACAATGTGAGTTAAAAAGGTAATTTGCCCCTTTGTTACCAACAGCAGCTGAAAGTCATCCAAGAGAGCTTTGGAGATGTTTCTGCTGTTTGAAATGCCTCCACGTTGCACAAGTACATGAAGAATAAATTAATTTTACAAGACTTGGACTCTGTGTTTATTCAGAATAAACAGCCTAGAGATTAAGTTGTTTACTGGCAATTAGAAAAGCCTAGTCCATTTTTCAATGTATCCCAGAAGAAAGTTTAGATGAATCACTTCAGAAGACAACCTAAAATTTTCATACATTGATATACATAACTGTGCATATACAGATCTCTACCAATGTATTTGCACCTGCACACATATCTGTGTACATCAAAAATCTGTACTGACACACAAACCTACATATAAAATTCTTGTTTTTTCTACCAGCATTAACTCACACATAAATCTAATTTGACTTCATGAAAGTGAATTTTGGGGGAGGAGTCTACAGATATTTTATTCCTTGTTTCCTTTATAGCTGCCATGAGTTATTTACCATCCCATTACAATTTATCTCTCAAGTGTGTATTGCAGATGCTTTAAGAGCAACACAAATACAATTATCTCACCAACAAATGTTTAATTATTGTTGGAATCACTGCAGTGTTTGCTCTATTTCCATGCTGTAATATGCAGGTAATACTAACACAAAACATACTGTGTATCACATATTCATTACAAAAGTATTTATTCAGGGTCTGACTATTCTGACTTTTCTTTTCTTTATCCTTTTATTTTTCTCACTTATTTTCCAAAATCCACACTGACACGAAGTAAAAGCAAAACACAAGTTGTGTTTGGGGTTTTTTACCCCATTTTTACATGCATAAAATTTCAGAAGTCTACAGGTACTCATTACAATTTACATTTTGCTTGTGAAAACATTGAACAGCAAAGCTTCTTTTTGTCTGGAAACATTCCAAGTGCAAGACTTGATTAATTTCTTGTACCAAATAAACAAGTACAAGTCTAAAAGAATTTAATTAGAAGAAATTCTGTAAACAATGATCAAAATGTAGTACCCTACCTTTTGCATGCACATGTCAGCTATTATGGACAGAGGTATTGTAAGGCTTAGGGCAAGTGTGCCTATCAGTGATGAGGTAAGAAAGCAGCCCCTAAAAGACAATAAAATAATAACAGTTACACAATTTAAGGACAATAAATCATAATTATAATAACGAGGTCTTACTTAAATGTTAAAAGACAAACTAAGTAATACATCACAGGAGAAAGACATTTGATGAACTGTTAGTTACTGTTTAATAATCAAAAATTAACTCACTCCATCATAAATCTGTGAAAGTGCATAGAATTCTTAACTAGGCAATTGATGTCTTCTGGGCTGAGGTATTATTCTCATCCCAATCTTTTGAGATGATGGAAATTTCCCTATTTCACTTGCAGTAACTTCATCTAGAAAAATCTGCACTTTTTTTCTGTACCATGATTCTCTACAGCATAAGAGACTGCTTCTGAATTACCACCAACCTGTCTACAGAAAACTGTAATTGAATAAATGGTACAAAATCCAATAAAAATTTATCAGCAGGTTAAAAAAAATGAAGAGTCACATCTATCCCTACATTATTTAGTCAGTTATATGTGGTTGGGTGGAGTAAACAAGTAGGTTAAATGACATTATTTACTTCCAAAAAAAGTAAAGATGACTGTACTAGTGGCACACTGGATGGTATCAGCACAAACTCTGAAATTAGTCCCAGTCCAAAACTATAGAAAAGGAACTGGAAGTAAAACTAGCTCTTTGATTGACTGGAACACCATTCTGAGTAATTAAACAAATATCATGGATGTAAAAAAGTCTGTACACACCTCAAACCTACACTAGTACTTGATTTTGGGACAGGAGACAATGCTTGAGGTTTAGGGGGTTTATTTTTTTGTTTGTTATTTTGCCTATGTTGCAATTACACTTAACCTGACACTGATACAGGATGGCATTAACATCACAAAAATATTCTATCAACAAACAAGTTCAATTGCAAAGGACCATTTGCTACAATGCATTTATACCCAGGACCGGTGTAAAAGTTTGCCAATAAACGAAAAATCTCATTATTAAATTTCATACATAACTTTAAACTTGAAAAAACAAACAAAAATCCACAGCACCAAACAAAACCAAGAGGTTTTTGTGGAACTCCATCTACTCCACCTTGATCTTTCATTGCAGTATTGTCACAGAACTGTTACAACAGAATTCATACTCTCCTTTTGCTACTGCAACTCTGTAGCACAAAGTCTTTTTGTCCCAAGTGTTAATTCTGGAATAAGGTAAGCACACAGTATTTTAATTACTACAAGACCACACCAGCTACTTTTTAAAGTTAGCTGTTGTCTCATCAGGACATTGTGGCATGATGCTAAAACTGCACATGTGGACAGAAAAGGGCAAGAACCCTAACTTAGACAATTTTACATTTCAACATCTGAGAACATAGGTAAGATAATTCATGTGAAATATATTCAATGTATGGCGTACATACCACAGCCAGAGGAACTCTGACAAAACTGTTCCAATAAGGCCATTTATGACAATGCACATCCATATCAGTTTATTGGGAAACTCAAATGCTTCAAATCCAGTATAGTGAAGCAGGAAGAACCCTGGCCACAGCAGTAACAGATTAAACAGTCCTACAAAACCTGAATATAAAAACAGTATTAAGTAAATCACATTAAATATTTTTCAACATAACCAAAATCTCAGCTAAAATCTGCTATTTTGACAATATGCATATAGAAAAGCAGCCATGAAGCAATATTTTAAATCTTTCAAAGGAAACAAATGTAAGAAATTTAACCTGAAATTCACAATTTAATTTGCATCAGATATTTGCAGGTTTGAAATTGAAAAGAAAATAAAAATTAGAAATTTCATTAAGTCAGTGGGGCTGTCTGCTTTCCTACAGGAAGTTACCTCTTGCTGTTAAGGCACTAAACAAGAAATAATTCACACAACCAGGCTCTAAAGGACTCATAACCATGGGAGTAAGAAGCTTTCTCTACTTCCTTGGCTTTTCTAAGCCCCTTTACCACTCACACACAGTTCAGTGCCTGAAAGCAAATCATTTAATCGCACATCGAATTAAAACTTTCAACGGAGTTACTTTTGGTCTTACCAAAGAACATTGGTATGTCAAGTTTATCTTCTCTATCTACTTTCCTTTTTATCATGACTATGTAGACAGCATACAGCATTGCTCCTACAAGAGACCAAATGGAACCTGGAAAAATGGAAAAAATACTCCCTTGAGATATGCCAAGCATGTTGTGCACAGAAGGATCAACTCCCTGTTGATTACAGAATCCATTACTAAATGAAAAACTTGAAGAAATGGAGAAAGTTCTAAAGGGTAAATACTTTCCCAACATATGCACAGGGTGGAAAATTATCACAAATGGCAAGTTTTAGAAGTTGAAACTAAAAAGCCAGATTGTGAAATGTCACATGAGCAAGAGATAGAGAGCTTGCTATATGACTACTTAGTGCTGTCAGCAGATGCTACTCATCACTGCATATTTCAGGACTAAAACCCATAAGTAAATACCTATTGTATCTTTTCCAGCAGATTTTTCAGATCCAGAAAGGTTAACAAGTACCACACCACCAATGCTAGCAAAAAAAGAAGAAATGCAAAATGTTACTCGAACTCAGGAACTTCTTTACAAAAAACAGATAAAAGAAAGAGAAAAACAAATATACAGTGTACTCTTTAGGTATTTTTAGTTAACAAAACCCACTTCTGGAAAGCCAAAAGGAGTTCTCAACTGCTAAGGCATGATCCCAAGTTAAAAACAACCAACTCCACTTTTAACTTCCCAGAACAATGCACCAGGCATTTAATGAAAGAGGCTGAAAACACTCGATGTCAAACCTCTTCTTTTTTCACCATTTACACAAAAATAAACAAACTACAAACAAAAACAAGAAAATAAGTTCATCTATTTCCAACAGAAATTAGTCTAATTTCCTACAAGAGAATGAGATTTGGTAATGGTTCATGATAAGAAGCATTTAACTTAATTCACTTGCTCAATTCCTCTGTGAAACAAGGAATTTTAAAAAGGTGACATGTACCATTTATTGTCACAGACACCACAGGTACAGTAGGTACTGTTGTTCCCTCATTATACCAGGGAGTTTTTGACCAAATGTTCCCTCCCATTATCTTACCTTAAAATAACAGCTAATAATTTGGACAGGGTAAATCGGTCTCCACTGTTACTGGGAAAGACTGCAGCTAAGATTAATGTGAAAAGCCCTGCAAGAGAAATTCAGAAGAGTTTATACAATCAAGTTTTGCCAGTAGTTTGCTCAGAAAACTACACAGCTTCAAAGCTATTACACTCCAAATAGATTTCTTTAATATACAGATGTAACTGCAGAAGTACACGCACAAAAAGCAGGGAAATCATGAAGGTACCCTAAAAAGCCTCTGCAAATACAAAATGAATTTTCTAAACACACATATTCAATGCCTTTAGGTCAAATCCCCAGGTAAAAACGTTACACAAATCCACTGCAATAGGAGATTTTTATGTTATAAACAGCCTCATAATGCACACCTGGTGGTGTAAATAAAACTTACCAGAGGTTGATGATAAGATATTAACTATGGCAACTTGGGTATCTGACAGAGCTTCCTGGTATGAGAAATTTGCCAAGAACCACTGGGGAAAAAGAAAAATAATTTTGTTATTATATGGGTAGCAACAACAGAGCTTAAGTTTCTCAGTGCAATAAAATCCTAGCTGAAGAAGAAAACAAAAAATTAAATAACCAAAAAAAAAAAAATCAGAACTAGATTTTTAGCTTAAAGAGACTTCTAACTTCTATCAAAGTGGCAGGCACATTAAAAGACAGCAGCAAACTTAGAACTGGCTCAAATCAACCACATGCAAGTACGTCTTTAATAATGAAATAACATACTTCAGAACTTTAAAAAGAATTAAAATGACATTATAATAGCTAGTCTGTAGTAACTAAAGGTACTTTTAACTTGTTTTGGAGTGCTTCAAGATGATAACTGCACAAGGGCTGCAAAGAAATTTCAGTAACGCATGTGGCATTAGTCAGCCTAATGAGGTTTTTTTAGAGTACTTAAAACCAGCACACATCTCCACTGCTAAAAACAAGAATCTCTTATATTCAATGCCTAAAAAATATTTCTTAATTCCTCCAGAATGGAATAAAATGGCAAGTGTTTTCTCACTTCTTGATTGAGATCTCATTAATAAGATTTCAGATATAGTCTAAGGGAAGTAACCACTCTCTAGTCTCATGTGGAAATACTCATAAAGTCCAAGAAGAAATACATGTACATGCCAGTAGTGTCCATGAACAGCATAAACAGGATTTGTTTTGGACATGAGGACTCTATGCTAAAAAAAATTACACCACTATTTTCTGGTACATGCATCAATGGTATTATTATTATTATTATTATTATTGATAATAACAATAATAACAATAATGTTTAAAGAGCTCTGCTTCCTGAGGAAAAGCCGTGGTGAGTCCACATTACAGAGAACATATTTGGCAGTACTAGTGAAGCTGCCTCTGGAAAAGATATCACTGATCTGCCCTCTGTATTTTTCTGTCTCAAAAATCCTGCCACCGTTATCTTTCTCTCTCCCCCCAGAAATGAGGCATGATGCAGCAACAGCATCTACCAACAGATTCACAATTAAATCTTGCACATCCATGTCCAGCACAAAGAAAGTTTTATTTCTTATAGTGCATTTATAAAATAAGGCTTAAGAATACAAGTCATCTCAATACTTTTTCACTATAATTATACAAGTTTTAAATGCATCTATACTTCAGTTTTCTGAAAGAATGGAGCACATACCACAAAGCAAAAGAAAAAGCTAATTTTTGCTACTTGGCTGGCAGTGAGTTTTCCTACAGTTTTTAAGATTGATTCCTGCTCCTTCACTGTTGGATACGACATGCGGGACAGCTTTGCTTCCACAGCGTGGCTCGATGGGAGCTGCCGGATCTCCATGATGTTACTGAACCTCACACGAGGCTTTTTGGGTGCTTGAGAGGAAAAAAACAAAAGAAAAAAAAAGAAAAAAAAGAAAAAATATTCATATTATCATTAAACTTTTTGAACCAACACAATATGCAAATAAAACTATGATGTTGTAACACACCATCGATTACAATACTGCACAAATAACAGGTTTTTATCCAAATAGAAGACATGCCATCATGATTTACTAAACTAGTATTTTGCTGTTCAGAAGGCCACTAATAAGACAAAGCACAATTAATTACTGTTTTCAGTCAGTAACTTGTCTACCCACAAAAACCTTACTGAAAAGCACCACCCCTGCTCCCTGTCAAAAAGGTAACAACACATTTTTAGGAAGGAATTATTCCATATTGACAAACATTTTTTATATATATATATATATATATATATATGTATATATACGTAAGATTTTCTTTAATTGTCTAATAGCCAAACAGCCAAAACCTGCATACAACTATACCTAACTGCAAGGACAATGTTTCATTCAGAAGATGAAAGCCCAACAGACCTCAAAGCTTAGCAGAGACCATAATGTCACTTGCCCTTTTGAAAGCCACTCTCTAACTAATCTTGCAAACTAGGATCAGGTTTTATTTATAAGGTTATTTTAGTATCATTAGGTTCCTCTGTAAAGAAAACATTACACTACACACTACAGGTAAATATTAGCCTAAATCAATATGAAACAACACCTAATTTCCTAAGAAAAAGTAAAGGGAAAACTCCAGCTGGAACAGTTCTGAAGTGATTGGTGCATGTTGCCACAGGAAGCAGAGCCTACCAAAGTGGTTCTTAACGCGTGCCATGTAGAAATTAAGAGACTTTCCCTTTGATAAGCAAGGACTCTTTTGCTGAGGATTGGCTAACTGGATGTTTTGAAGCCAACCTTTCCACAATTGTCTGGGACAGTTAGGCCTGTTTCAGGTACTATCACAAGATAGTGAGGCTTAAATAAAACCAGAATGCACATAGACTGTTAAAATTCTTACTTTGACTGCTTTGCTCCTGCTCTAAAAAGGACAATAGCTTGTTTTTCCAGAGGCTGACTCACTGCTGCTGGTCTTACAAGCCCAGAAGGAAAGAATCACAAGTACTGAACCCAGCTGATCCCTTGAGATAAACATAGGCTGCATCTGTAGTGACCAAGAAAGGTAAACTGAACGACAGGCCTATGTTTTCTCTACCTGAAAGTAAATATATGAGACTGCAATTCATGCAATAAGAGATTCCAGAAAGGAGAAAAAAAGGAAAAAAAAAAAGCAGGGGGGGAAGGGGAAGCAAGTCCTTCAACGACAGCAGTTATACTAAACAAAGAGAAAAGTAACTCCTTCACCAAAGAACTAACATTACAGCATTCCAAAAGTCTTTACTCACTTTTCTCTGCATCACTACTATTACTGCCACTTTTTTCAGTTGGCAAATCATGAAACTTTACAGGAACATATAAAGGTTCACTCTGCAATGAATCAGTATAAGTAAAAATACAGTTAAGCAGGATATTTAAATTATAAGCAGTAGAACTTATTTAGCAAATTAGAAAACTAAATAAAGAAAAGCTCGGTGAATAGTGAAAGAATCAGACTTAAAGTGAGTCTTCACAAAGTGAATAGAGTTGTCAAAATCCATGTATAAAGTATATTGTATGTTACACATATTGGTAAAACACAGTACTAAAAGAGAACTGTGCTCTTTTGTGTGTATCCCCATGAACACAAAACTTATGGCCAGAAAATTCACACCTACTGATTTAAAATTACAAAATAAGTCATCAATATCGCAGCTATTTCATTAGAACTACAGCCTCTGTCTGAATTATAAACTAGAAACATGAAATACAGAACACATGTACAAAAATTAATGTACTCATTTTTCTTCCCATGACCCTAAAACCCCTCATTTTCTTTCCTCGACCTAAACATCAAAAAACTTTGGGAAAGATCTACAATACGTAAGGCACTTAGAAGCATTTCAAGCAATTAAAACTTTTGCTAACAAGCCAAGTTTTAAGCTGCTTGTTTAGATTAAATTAATAAACTGTAACAGTGAATAATGAAAAAGATCCAGTAGTTAAATTTTCATTAGGCTTGTTTAGGACCAGAATTTTGGTGGATGTTTAAATTAATTGTGCAAGTTTCCAGAATCACATGACCTTAATGAACTGAGCAGCCTAAGAAGATTTTATTCTTAAATACAGATAAAGTTGAAAATCCAAAAAAAATTAAATGAAGAATACATCGGAAAAAAATGTCTCTTCAAGTAATTCTGTACAAAATACCCATACAGTAATTTGCCAATACTCAACTGCTTCCCCCACTCTGTTACAGAGATGGTACTGAGTTGAATATGTAAAGGTTTCCTTTGTACAGGGTACTATTTCTTTGACAAACTACTACAGAAACATTCAAGTAAGTGCTTTATTAAGCTGAGAAGCCGTATTTCTTATAATAAGCAATATCATTATTTGCAGCACTCATTAGTTACATATAAGCACATAAGTTACCAATCCCCTTTGCCAAAACCTATTACATTTAAGACTGCCATATTTTATAAACAGTAAGTCAGGATAGCTGTGCCATGTTATTGTAAAGCATTGACCCTCATAAATTAAGGTACTTACCAGAGAACTGTTTACAGTGGTGTCTGTTGTACAAGCAGCAAAATAACCTTCAGCATCTGCAAACTAATTACAGAAATTTTAATGTAATAAACTACCAAGGCAAAGTTATTAGTAACTGAAGTTTTTGAAGAGTAAGTTTTTTTATTACTTTTTCCATAATTCTGTCATGATTCCCTCTCTCCCCTCAGCCCTTCTCCCCAATACCAAGAGCACCTACAAGCTCAGTAAATAATTTCAGTACCTCCAAGTTCAGTAAATAATTTCAGTACTTCCTTGTACCTCTTGAAGAACCCCACTGAATTCAACTACTTCACAGGTATGAATGCAGGATGAGACTCTTAGATAGAGAAAACCTGCAAAATTCAGTCTTAGGACACATTCTCCACTAAATGATTTGTGCATCTATTAACAACAAGCTGCTTCTTTCTTTGTTTTATTGAAGCAAAATTCCTTTTCCTCTTCCTTTCTGCACCTTACCAAACCCATGTTCCCTGACCTGCAGCTTGCTGTTCTACCATGATGGTAGCAAATCCATTAAACAAAGCCTCTAATGTGGAAGAGAACTTAAAAGGTGTGTTTATCCAAGCAATGACTGAAATAAAACCATATAAATGGATATGCTTTCCAGATTAATAAACACAAAACATTTTAAAGGCAATTGCAATAATTACAGAGTTGAATATTTAACTACACCCCTTGAGGGGGAAGGAAACTTCTAACTGCACACTGCAGTCCTGTCTGCACTGTTCTTTTGAAAAGGAAAAATAATGGGATTCCAGTAGCAGTGTCATGAGTGCCATACACAACATGTGACAGACTGGGCATTCTTACTCATTGCATTCCAGTTCATAATTCATTACTGTCAGCAAAGAAACTGTAACTTTTGTTTATTCCCAAATTATCTTATGAAGATTCGGAACAACATCAAGTCTAACATGTGCCATACTATGCAAAGACACTTGGTATTAAAGGCTGATCTAGCAAAAATTACATCAATATATGAGCCAACTTTAAATGCTCTATGTGTTTAACTTAAGAATTTAAAAAAAAAATTTTTAGTTGTTCTTTGGGTTTTGTCTTTTCTTTTTTAAATAAAAATAACTCAGATAAAAGTCTTGTAACACTTAAAACATGTTGTGCCTACAATTGTCACTATCAGTGAAGTCTAACATATCCAGAAAATCTGAAGTCAGTTCCTTTCACACAAGCTATTTTCTATAAAGACATGTTGATTAACAGCATGTTCTTGGATCACATTTTCTGTTCTTTTAATGTGAGATTAGTATCAGGCCAAATGCCTTACTGCTTCCTGAGTGCTGCTGTTGGCTTTTTGAAACACTGGCACAGAACAACTGCTCTTCCCAGCATCTCTTGGAAAAAAAACCCACCAATATTTCCGTCACATAACAATAATTTTAGGTTCTAGCATAAACTATGCCTAACTCAAATGGGCATCAGGTCACTCATGCATAAAAGCTGTAAAAAACAGTATTAACAACAACAAAAACGTAATTCTACCACCCTTTCTAAATGTAACTTTAAACCCCTCAAAACAGTCAGCAAACAGCTCAGAGTTGTGCCAGAAACAAAGAGTCAGTGCTAAAAATCAACTACAAAGCCCAAGTTCTGATTCCATTGGTTACAGATGTTGGGGGAGGTAAAGGGAACCAAGAGCCAACAGTGGGGAGGTTCATAAGCTCTTGTTAAGAGGAATTGTCCTCTGCAACTGTCCAGGATACAAAACCAGGCTGCATGGGCCAATGTCTGGCCCAGCAGAGCATTTCTTACAACTCCTGACACATCTCACGTTGCTTTTTCTTGCCTCATCCTTTCACATGACAACTCTGACGGCTGCCATGTCGTCCTGTGGCATGACTCAGTTTGTATCTCAAATATGTAAACTTTGCTCTTCTCTGGTGTCTATTTTAAGGGGTTTTTTTCTTTACAAACCTAAACAAATATCACAACATCTACAGAGTTATATACTTACAAAAGCTGCATGCCTTCCACGAAACCCACGAGTGCACTGTTGCCTCCATGGTTTCCAAACAATAAATCCCAAGAGGTATAGAACAAACATGGATGTTTTTGCAAATGTACTGAAAAAGGGCTTGTTGTACCTTGTAAAAACATACTGTGGAAAGAAAATAATTGCAGTATCCAAAATTACCAAATAGGAAAGAATTCACAGAATGAATGAACAAGTATAAATACATAGTCCAGAACAGTCTGGTTCCCAAAATAACAGAGCTGTGAGTAGTGGCATGGATGACCAAAGGAACCAAGTGGCCCTACCTGTTCTGGGGAAACCCTCTCCCAAACTACCTCTGATGCCAATAAAAAGGAGCCTTTTTGCAAGATACAATGCCAGAGGAAGAAAGCTACTTATTACTTGTATCTCACCCAGCAACATATTTATGTGTGACTGAAATATAGCGCTGAAAATACATTTACATACAAATATTTTCTAAATTAAAGACCACTTTTATAAGCATCAACATATTAATCATATATTAGAGATTACTTTGGCTAAATAACATTTCAGTATCAATAGTGACTCCACCAGCTCATTGCAAAAAATGTTTTATTAATATCACATGATAAGCACAAACATTTGTATACACTTAATTTCAAAACTGATATAGAACATAACTTAATGACAGTTCAGAAAACTGAATTTAAGAATTTATTAAAAATTCAATTTCCATTGCTAAAGCTCTGTTTTAAGTTCTAAAACTTAACATGAAGTAAACATCACAACAGTTTCAATATGGTGAATATATGAACTAGATGCAGTTACAGGGCTTAAACTCCATGACCTGAGTCCTTTCATCCTGGACTTCTGGATGTTCTGAACTATCATGCACCACATCACTCAGCCTTCCATGTTACAGCTCATTTACTATTTTTTGGGAACCATAGGGCCATTGTTTTAATCAATATGGCAATAAACAAAATGAACTCCCTGATTACAGAACATAGTTATGAGCTTATGCTATTTCATTTTAAAGTCATCAGTAACACCTTCTGTCTCAAAAGAAACAGACAATGAGTTGAGCTTATCTGTAACTTTTAGTGGATTCAGGCTGGTGAAACACCAAGTGTTTGATAACCATGTTTCTGTTGCATTTTTCTCTTTTATTTTCCCTTTAAGACGTGTGGAACACTTACAGAAGTGAGTTCTGAAGAGGCCACCCAGATCACATCAACCAGGAGGAGAATGACAATTCCTAGGGCCATTCGCCTGCGCTGAGAGGATGAACTGCTCTGGGAGCTCATCCGGTTCATGATAAAAACCCACACCATTTGGAACCTGGGCAAGAGAGACAGAGAAATAAAACACAAAAGATTACAGTGACACACAAAAAAATAAGCAGTGGGGGAAACTGTTTCATATATAATATGAACAGGACCTATATGCAGGGACACACATGGCTGTGGTTAAAAAGCAGATCTTTGACAGATCTGGCAGGAAATATTCAGAGAAATCAGGGACAATTAGAAAACAAATCTTGACTTTGCAACAATTTATCAACTGCTTTAGCACTAAAATAAGCAAAAGTAGGTAAAGCACTACCTTTTTGGAATTTATGCTACAAGTTCTGCAAAATCTGAAACCACTATGTTTCGGTAAATTCAGATACCTGACAGTATAAATTAGATTAATGCGTTGTGACAAATGTCAGAAACATGTTTCAACTTAGAGGCATTCAACAAACATTTCAGAAGACATAGGAAAACATTTGGGTAAATTATAAACCCTCATAACAAGAGGCAATTCAAGCAAAAAAAAAAAAGAATAATTAACTGTAAACTTAAAAAAGCAGACTACACATGCAGTTGAATTAAAAACAATCACACAGCTATTTGAATTTATGAAATATAGGCATTAACCAATTCTAGTGAAAATCTATCAAAAATCCACTAATGCTACTACAAAGGAATTCAGATTTGTGAGACAGCTTTACAGCTGCCCATTGGATGGCCTAAATTTAGGAAAACTTTCAATTATAGTACTAAAAAGCTTCAAACACAAGTGACAGAAACTGATGACTCATTCATTGCTCTACTTGTACAAGAATCCTTTACAAACACTCTAATGACTGTCACTAAGACATGCATGTCGTATTTCTGTGATTAACTTATTTATGTATGTATTTTAAGAACCAATTTATTAAGAGTTCATTAACTACAGATGGCATAGCATACCATGAACTCAAACACTATCTCTGAGAGAACTGCTCAAGGAACTGCAATCCAAGCCACCTTTACAGAGCAGCTTCTGACTTTCACAGTAAACAGAGGCTGCTTTGCTAATATTGTTTGGTGACTTTAAATTGAACTTCGTTTTTTCCACATGTCTCAACATACAAAGACTTGCTGTCTTTTCATTATTTACAAATTATTTATGAAAGAGAGAGTGCAACAATGTCCTCAGTGAGTGAGGTAGGTACATTTCTTTTTCCCAGAGTAGCCTGTTCCTCAGATTAATGATTTAAATGCCCAGATATGCACAAGTGCATTGGAGATCACAGCACTGTTTCCTGCTTTGACTCATATCTCTATGCAGTCTCTGCCATGTTCAAATCTTGACACTTTTTCCTTCATTTCTTAAAGGGCTTCTTTCAAAAGAAAAATGAACAGGCAGAGTTCCTGAAGTATAATTATACCACTAGATCTATGCTGATATATTCCATGTGTGGGCATCAGTTCTGGATAATTACTCTGCTTTTCTGATAAAATGGTGGGACTGACAAAAGAAAGCAGAGATCTCTAAGTATGGAGGGGCAAAATAATGAAAGGCTCAGCAAGGAATTAAGAGTTTTTACTTGATACAGAATAAAGGAGAAAACAATTGTTCTGAAAGAGAGAGCAAATAAGTGTATTACCTTAAACTCAAGCAAACCAACATAAAGGTTTTCATGCTTGAAAGCTTATAAAGGTTTTTTCAGTTTTTATGAATTGGTTTAACAGATACTACACATTATACTCTACAAACTTTGCCTCCATTTTACCATGACTAATAACCTACAAGCCATTCCATGAAGTTATATTATATCCAGCCTAAAAATTGCTTGTGTGTTTGCATAATATGCAGCTAACACGGAAGCTGGGCACAGAAGAGTTCCAAACAAGCTGGAAGGAAGAAATCTCACTCCTGTCAGGCTATAGCACAACACACAGACAGTGGGAATGTATCCTAGAAATGAAAGCACTGCAGCCTTCCAGCAGTTCTGAGCTGCAGGCAGGAGGGGAGAGGTAGCTGGGGAGATGGGAGGGAATGGCAGCAGCCTGATCAGCCGGACATCTCCACATCAGATGCTCCCTCACACCTACAGCTCTGCTGCTCTCACCACAGGCTGCTTCAAAGCACACTCTGTGAGCAGAGATCGTGCACAGATAACGTTCACACTCTGCAGTTGCTTCATCTTGTACTCGGCTTGTCTACATTAGGCTTGAACAAATCCCCTGCTTTAAAATCCCGAGCGAAGTAAAGGATGATGGAACACCCAGCACTTCTTAGATAAGAGGTTACACATAAAGTTATTCAGTCTATGTACATTTTACACCATTTCTTCTGTACCTTTGATAAGTAGATGTTAAAATTCTAAATAAAGAGCCCATAATTACGCCTTGAAGTTGAAATTTTTTATGTTACAGTAAGAGCAGCTATTACTTTCTCATCTGACTACCAAGTGTCTGTTTAACAATTCTGTGTGCCTAATATAGCCCTTTGCTTGATCCTTCCCTAAAAAGGCAAAAAGCTTAACAAGAAAACGTGACTACAAAGTGCAGCACGATCACCTTCAAGCTAATAGTTGACAAAAAAAGTTGCAAAGCAGCAATACTAAAATGCCTATAACATTCAGCAGAAATTCAAAAGCCTACTGAAACCTAAATACTAAGTTTTAGGACAGAGTTAAAACCCAGTAAAACGTTACACAAAATGCAAAGACAGACTGAAACTACTGTTTTGGGAAGTTTTAGACAGACACATTATCCCACTTATTAACAGCACTCATGAACTTGCAATGAAATACAATTCCACACTTTTACGTTTGGCTTCTGTACACTGAGGGCAATATGTTCTGAAAGAAATGAACACCAAAGAAGATCTACTTTTCTCATATTACCTTCCACAATAACTGTAACAAAGAAACAAAAGTGGTGACTAACAAACTTCACACTTCATGTCAAAGTGAAGATAGTCTCCTAAAAAAAAACCAAAAAAAGCAAAGTGTGAACCATTGTGTGCATAGGTATATTAAGCATTTATCTTTGCAAAATACTGTCTAAAATCTCAAGTTCCACAAGTGTCTTCTGCAGCTCAAGTCCTAAGTGTTGGGGACATACAGATCTAGAACCTTAAGAATTGGTCTGCATAAAGAATACCAACAAGACAGTCCTGAACTGCAAGACAACATGATCCTTTACTACTTTTGATATCACAAAGAACATGATCCCTTCCTTATAAATTGTCTATAAGAGGGTCACATGAGGAACAAGAACCTGATGGTGTTAAGTTCTGATTTTTTAAGCTATGCAGAGAAAGGCACTATTTTTGAAGTGTACATTCCTAAGCAAAGAATTTAAACATTAGAACTAGGAAGGTAATGGAAGAACATATAGGTTTGTGGGCCTTAAAATAATCTAGAAAGATAAGGCACCTCCATGTTATGTCTTGGGGAAGCCCAGTATCATTCCTTAAATGGATACAGCATTATTACTGTATTAAAACAAAACACTACCTTACCTAAAACTTTTTTTTAGTTTTTAAACTCAGATCCTATAAACACATTCATTGAATTCTACTTTAAAAGTGTTATATAGAAAAAGAAACATCATACAAAATAGAGCCATAAGTTTTATTGCCTGGAAGTGCTGGATATTTGTAGTAGTAGTAGTAGCAGTATTCATGTGAAATGTTGCTAAACTCTGTTTTCAGGATACCCTGAATCAACAGGAGTCACACACCATGCTAACAAGTCTCAAATTAAGAGTCCCAAACAGAAGTAGCAGCAAGGGCAGAATTAAATGCTTCCCCAAAATCTTGTGTTTGATCACCTGTCAAGCATGGCTGAGAGTTTGTCAACTGTTAACAGGGGGCAATAGCTAAATTCAAGCTTTTCCCCTATTAGATTAAGAGGCAGCCCATAAGGATGACCCTACAAGCCTAGGGTTCAGCCCCCACTGACCTCAACATTTACACATAGCAAGTTCAAACCTTTTCCACAGTTCACCAAATGACCATAACTGCTTAAAACAAACACACAAACAAACTGGAAGGTGCATTTTTTAAGACACAAGCATGTGATTATCTAAATTCTACTCCACAAAGCCAGTGCTCACTGTACATCCTGAACACCAAGGCCATAAGTCACAGAATCACAGAACATTCTGAGCTG
Source organism: Edolisoma coerulescens (assembly GCA_013397115.1). NCBI lineage: Eukaryota > Metazoa > Chordata > Aves > Passeriformes > Campephagidae > Edolisoma > Edolisoma coerulescens. Next base: position 4,625,358 of record VWZW01004119.1, read on the forward strand.
GAAGGGGCCCACAAGGATTGTAAAGTCCAACTCTTAAGTGAATGGCCCAGGGACTGAAGCCACAACCTTGGCATTATTATTGTAGGCCTTTACCCTTACAAAACATTTAATTTATCAAGTGCACAAAGTTATTATAAATTTAAGCCACCAGAAGACATTGAGGCTGAAATAGAAATTATGGTTTAAAAGTAAATATCATATTCTACTCTATTAATAGAGCAGAAACTTCAGCATGTTTGCCTTTTGTTTCCATTATTAGGAAATAAACATGCTTTCCACATGGTGTAACTTTAGACATACCAGCTCAAATCTTACATTTAAAGGAATATTAATTTAAAAGACATTTCTTAATATCATCATAATTTTCAGCAGATAGCACAGACACCTTTTCAAGTCTCTTCTTTTAAATTTATTTACCATTCCAACAGTCTTAGAGTCGGTGCTGTCATCTTGCAGAACCATTTTTCAGCCAGTTACATGCAGCTCTTCTGAAAAGTAAACATGAAAAATTTTCTTGTCATGACACTGTACTTTGATTTTAAAATGCTGCAGTACCCTAGATCACGTAAGAAGAGTCACCACTTTAATTTATGATAAAAAGATATAAAAAGATATAAAAAGCAGTCTCCCTGTGTAGTCTACAGCGCATGTTCACACAGCTGACTGCACTAAAGCCAGCAGCCTGTCCAACCCTGCTGTTCTGAACATGCAACAGGCAGCTTCTGAGGGCAGGAAATATAACTGCACCATTGATACTTCATGTGCAATCTTATTTGGGCAGCATCAAATGTTTCTTTGTGCAGATTATTTCCACATTAAAAGTTCCGCCCAAAAGGAGAAAATCACATGAAATGCACGAAATTTTACTGCACTGACAATTAGGGAAGAGAACATTATAGGCCAAAGAATTGCCAAATCATTGCAAAACAGAAGTACTGCTGTTCTGACTGTTCTAGGAGGAAAACACAGTCTGTCTCTCCCCTTCACCACCAAAAAATAGGAAAAAAGTACGTAACAAGAATGACAAAAGGCACAGAACAGCAGCTCAGTCACAAACCATGGTGCAAGCAAGTCAACTGGAAATTCTTCCTCGTATTTACTCAAGATTATTCCATATACAATTTGAAAGACAACATATCAAGATAAGGCTTGCAAGCAAAATAAATGGGTTTAGTTTTTCCAGTTATACCAGCTGCTCCAACAACACAAGTTCTGGGATACAACCTCCTCCCCCTTTTCACATGTTCTGTCATCAGGTGATTCTTGTTTCATATTGGATTGCTTTTGAGATAAGAGAAACAGAGGCACTGCTTTCACTTTAACCAGAAGAAAAAAGCTGAAAGTAAAATGATTTACATTTATATGTCAAAATCTGTAAGCATACACTAAAGCAACATTAATCTAACACAATTATGACCTCCACTCAACCTCCAAAGGGTACCACAAGATGAGAGCAAAGGCAAGAATATTCAGGAGAGATGGAAAGGTGAGCCTTATGCAACATGACTATTATATTCACCACAGCCCTGTCATTTTTACTGAAAGAAAGTCTCCTATAGGATCTAGAGAATATAACGAAGCAAAAGAACCAAAAAAGCAACCAAGTTTTCCATGCCAGTACTGAGTTCTGCAAGTAGGGATCACTGTTCCTGCCTAAAAAAGAAGTTACACAAGACCAAAGTTTGCACAGAAAACACATTAATTTTATTATCAAAATAGGAGAACTTCGCTCAACATAAAGATATGTTTTAGGAATCTGGTGGTATGTAACAGTCATGCTATCAAACTGTCACGGCACAGCTGGATCTGGGTAGCTAAGGGATAAAAAGAACATGAATGTTTGTATGTTTCCATGAATGAAATGAAGAAGTTTCCTATTCAGCACTTAAAATTCATGAAACAATGCTTCAAAAAAATTTTCCTATATAGAACTAGTGCAAAGTATTAATCAGTTTTATATTTCAGAGTCCTTACCAGCTACCAGCCTGTCCAAGCACACAGTTCTCAGTAATTCCTACAGCACCCCCAGCAAGCCTGTGACCCTGCTGGACTTGCAGTCTGACTGCAATGAGTTAGAAACACCCAAGTTTCAAGTCTGCAGAGTGAAAGGTGACAAGCAGAACAGACACTGACCTCCTTGTTATTCTTGTCCAGGAACACTAGGAGAAAAAACTCCCATGTCAAGCTGCCAAGGCCTCTCTAAGCTCCACCACGTACAGAGCAATCTCTCAGCCACCAGTAGCTCCACATTTAACATCAGCTAAGGATTACAAATGACATCCATTTCACATGCTGCAGATCTAATCTTGTCTAGTGCAAGGACTAAACATACCGTGCTTTGTCACAGGATATACAGACACAGATCCCTGATAAGAACCAGCACGGCAGCTTTCAGCGAGACATCCCGGCAGCTGAAAGCTGAGCCTTCCAGGCAAGGTAGAAATCGGCAAAATCACCGCACTCAAAGTGAATGGGGGTCTCCTTCCTGCCAACAGATATCTTTAGGGAAAAGTAGCAGGAACAAAGAGAAGGAAATGAGTAAGTCTTCTTAATGCTCTCAGAGAAAAGTGGATGTCTAAGAAAAAAGATATATGGCTCAAGCCCTGGGGATCTCGGAGGAGAAAGAATTAGTGTGCAGCACTCGCACCCAAGAAAAGGAAAACTGCAGGAGGAAAGGGAGCTGCAGCCCAAGCAGGGGAAGCATGGACCCCCCCACACCCCGGCGAGGCAGGACAGTGGTGCCAGGTCAGAATCACTGAACCCATTAGGTTGGACAAGAGCTCTGAGACCATCGAATATAACCCATAACCAAACACCACCCTGTCAACCAGACCATGGCACAGGCTTTCCTTAAACACCTCCAGGGATGGTAACTTCACCACCTCCCTGGGCAACCCATTGCAATGTTTAATCACCCCTTCTGTAAAGAAATTCTTCCAAATGTCCAACCTGAACCTCCCCGGGCGCAGCTTAACACTGCGTCCTCTTGTCCTGTCCCTGCTGCCTCAGAGCTCGACCCCCACCTGGCTCCTGTCAGGGAGTTGTGGAGAGCGATAAGATCTCCCCAGAGCCTCCTTTTCTCCAGGCTAAACTCCCTCAGCTCCCTCAGACACTGCTTACAGGACTTGTGCTCCACTCCCTTCAGCAGCTCCGCTGCCCTTCTCCGGACACGCTCCGGTGCCTCAGAGTCTTTCCTGCAGTGAGTGCGCGGAACAGGACACGGCACTCGAGGCGTGGCCTCACCAGTGCCGAGCACAGGGGCACAATCACTTCCCTGGTCGCCTGCCCGCACTACTGCTGGTACAGGCTCGCTCTGCGGAGAGCGGAATCCTTCCACACACACCCCAGCCCGGCCAGGGGGGCTCTCCCGAGGCGGGGAGCAGACAGCGCATTCCCCACACCGCTGTCACGGGCGGACGGGGCCGAGGGGCGGCGGGACACGGGGCACTCGCACACCCCCGCCCGGGCGAAGGGACAAAGTTTCCTCCCAGGCCCGGCCCCGCTCAGCCCTGCGGGGCCTCTCGCCCGCGGCGCCCCCGGGAGCGGCGGGACGCGCCGGTCCCCAGCCCCGCTCGCGTTCCCGCTCCCGGTACCTGAGGCCGCGCCGGGCCCGGCGCCCCCCGCGCTCCGTCCGGCGGCGGCACCGCCCGCCCGCGCCGG
>VWZW01004119.1:4629038-4642089 GCA_013397115.1 Edolisoma coerulescens
GCCGCTGCCGCCATCACCGTCCCTGTCCCCGTCACTGCCACCATCACCATCCCTATGCCCGTCCCCATCCCTATTTCTGTCCCCGTCCCCATCACTGTCCCCATCCCCGTCTGCGTCCCCATCACCCTCCCTATCCCTGTCCCCATTGCCATCACCGCCCTCACCGCTATCTCCATCCCCGGCCCAGTCACCGCCCCCTTCCTCGTCCGGATCCTCATCCCTGTCCCCATCTCCGTTCCGTTCCCATCCATCCTCGTGCTCATCCCCACGCCCAGCCCGCCCGCAGCCGAAGGCTGCGCTGCCGGTGCCCGCTCCGTGTCCCGGTGGAAGCGCCGCTCTGCCCGCTGGGCAGGGCTCCGGGCCCGCTCCCGGCTCCTGCCCGGCGGTGCCGCCCTGACCGGCGGAACGGGGCGCGGGGTCAGCGCTCCGTACCGCGGGGAAGCGGCAGAGCGGGCCGGTAACCCCGGGCTCCTGCGGGTCCCAGCACCCCCGCTATCCCCCCGCGGCTCCCGGGAGCGCAGCCGGCAGCGGGAGCAGCACCGGCTGTTGCAGAGATCGACTGTCTCTAACCAGGGAATGGGTAGAACAGCTCTGACGGAGCAGGGCTTCCTCCGGAGACACGGGCATTTATACAGGCTTTTCCAAAAATATAAGATAAGCAAGTCAAAACAACCCCCCAAAAAACTCAAACAAACCAACAAAAAAACCCCCAACTAAAATATGGAGGAACAGAGAAGGCAGAGGAAGAGAGTGAAGAACTAGAGATGGAGAAGTGGGATGGAGCTTGAAACTAGTCTGTTAAAAAAAAGGGGAAGAAGAAAAACCAGAGTGTGCAAGACCCTTGAGAAATGTCCTAAAATGCAGTGAGGTGGTGGAAGCTTAGTTTCATAGTTACCATAATCTTTATGCGCTGTGATACAAAATCTCACAGGACCTGAAAGTAGTGGCAACTAATTAAATGTTTAAAATAGATGTCTTCTTCGCTATCAACACACTTTTAAGACCATTCAAAAGTGATATTGTGTAGATATGCAAGCTAAATTAAAGCAAAATTTTGAGATGTACAAGTTAGTGACTAACAACCTGCAAAAGGAAATACTAGACAAAGTCTATCAAAAATATTGAATAAAATGAACTATCATAGGCTTAGACGAAATTGCAAAATCAGATTCTGGTGTTGTTTGGTTTGGTTTTGTAGTCCATGTTAGTACCCTCTGTTGTCAGTGCTGATTAATAGTTAAGAATTAAGCTCACAATACCAACCTAAAGATAACCGTGTATGTCACATCTTGCAGGTTATTTAGTATTCACCTGCTAACAGAAATAAAGCTTTTTGCAAAATTTAACTATTACATATTTTGGAAATTTTACAGCAAAAACTACTAGGAAACAATAGTAAGCAATGTATACACATGAGTAAAAAGGTAAATGATGTTTAATTGTTATTAGGTGATACATATGATATAGCTGTGAAATTATTTTAAATGCTACTCACACTTATGAACTGTTGAAATCAAACATGATATTTCACCCTGCCTGTAAGTTAGAGATTGAAAAAATCCATTCACTCTCATATAAAGTCTGATGTCTTATCATCATATATCTGGGTGAGTTTTGCTGCTGGGCTTGAGTTATTTCCTGTAGATAAACAAAAGTTACTTCTTTAAAAAAAACCCTAAACTTTAAGAACTTTTAATGTGAAACTGGTCTGGGCTTTTTTGGCGAGCCTGGATTTCTTAATGCAGCTGTATTTTAATTTGCATATAGTAGCACTAAGAGGCATCCAACAAGTTTGATGCCCCATAAAAAATATATTTTTATGGTTGTTAAAAGCAGTAAGATACAATCCGTACCCTGAAGCATTTATAGCACAAAAGGCACAAGGACATGCAGTGAATTATGCTCTTGGTTCAAAATGCCCTTTTTTGATGTACTCTGAGTACACATTATAAATGCTGTATTGATTTATTGTTCTCCTGGCCTCGCTATCACTATTGGCCTTTCAGCCAAAATTGCCAAAATGTGCAATATGGTGCTTTTACATGAAATTTTGACTTCATAACTTTGTAAAGAGATTTTAGGTTAAATGAATTTCTTAGACAAAGCTTCAGGAAAATAGCAGTCCTCTTGAAATGGCGCGTTCTGTGGAATTCAGAGGAGTTGAAAATTATAAAAAATGTAACTGCAAAAAACATGTGCATGTCACAGCATCTCATTTTCTTGGGTCTTGTAGATCTTTGTTTAGTATTTATACAGAGACTCAGTAAACTTACATGGTTTATCCAAGGTCACTCAGTTCACCAGCAGCAAAACCTGAAGAGAAAACCAAAGAGTTACAACTACAGTACTCTGACAGAGAAACTGCATATAATACTTTCATAGAGCTAACAGTGCCTTTACTAAATAATATACTGAACAATACTATGCATAATTTATATTAAAATGGGGTGAATGTTTTATATTTAAATAAAAAAAACACTGCATGTGAACAGGGAGAATAAATAAGGCAACAGGGAAAGCTGAGATTCCCAGGCTCTTCTGTCTTACCTGATCATACATGGATAGAAAAGCTCGGGAAAAGGAGAATTCACCTTTGAGAACTTGGTTTGCTGCCCCTAGAAAATGTTTTCCCATGGTGATTGGCAGTAGCTGGTGCTAGCAATGACAAAATATCTGTGATATGCAGATTTTCTCTCTTTTTATCCTTTAGTCTCCTTTGACAGAAGAAAACACATGAAATCCCACCTGAAATAAGACCAGATTTCTGGGTGTAACTCCATATGTCCTCTCATGTATGTGCATTTTCTTTTTTAGGAGGCAATGCAGCAGTTTGCACCTCAATATGGTAACACAGTTCCATCCACCTTGTTAATGTTCTGATTTTCAGCCTTTTGACTGGGGCAGGCAAACAGGAGAGAACTGCTGTCCTTCAGGTGGAGTGCCAAGGTTTCTTCAACACAGGATGAGGAACTTACGCTGTGGTTCCTGGGGTGTTTTGAGAAAAACAGGTCAACACTGGCAAAAGCCCAGAAGTTTGTACTTATTACACTTAAAAATATCACAGGACTTCTGTATTTTTAGCTCTTGATTAAGTAATTTGCTTCCTATTGCAAAAGTTCACATGATGATCTTGTGTCTTCTCTGAAAGAAACTATTATGAGAATGATTTCCCTTTTGTTTTTATTGTGCCTTTTTCAGGAATTAGATTTTAGTAAACACAAGTAATAAAACAATATGTATCTTGCAAATATACACATACTGCATATTTATTTTTCTTGCTGTGAATATTTTAGTTACATGAATAGCATTTCTGTAGGCAAAGCAAAATTACATCTACTTCCCAGCAGCACTATAATATTTTCATAAGATAAAACACCCCCAAAACATGCAAACCTTCTAAATTGCACTTATCAAGAAAATTTGAGTTTAGTTTCTGCTTATATATGTTCTATTTACAAGAACATAAAAGCGGATTTGGAAGAAATAGATCAGATCCCAAGAATGAAATTTAATACTCTGCAGCTCCCATAATAGATCTCTACAAAGGAATTGGATCTACTTATTTTAGAGAAATGCTTCCTTCAAAAGGGTTTGGAACAGATCTTTGATGAACAAGATGTTCATGTTGACGAACAAGGCAAAGCAGCAGAAGAAACTGTATCAAAAATTCAAACAGACAAAGTCACTTTTGCTCAACTTCTGTTCTCCTTAGGGAAAGGATACAGTCTGAGTGTTCAGGACTAGACTCGGTGTAGGATGCATGGCAGTGGGGTGTTCCCCTGTCCTGTTGGGTTAGATCAAAAGTCCATCTAGCTCAGAATCCTCATGTCTCCACAAGACTCATAATGGATACCTGGGAAAAATGGTGTTCAAACCCAGGGAGAGGTTTCCACGGCGCATCCTTCTAGTTTTTGGGAATAAATGGGTAACAGCATCCTCAAGGGGAAGGATGTAATTCAGCCGATGCATTTAATAGCTCTTGATGGACCTATGAATTTGGCTCATCCCTTCTGTGAACCCAGTAACACAAGAGCTGTTACGAATTTATTGAGGCATAGTCTTGTGACGTAACAGAAAATGGTTTGTTTCGCTTGGGTTTAGGCCACTGGCTAATAATCTCATCACACAACTTGTAATCCTTGTTCCACTTCACTTTCTTTGCATTATTTGAGTTTTTACTGTCTTATATTTGTCCCCGAATGTCCTTGAGGTGTTCCCATGTCCTAAGTCCAGCTTTGCAAGAAGCCACTTGTGACCGAGGGAGTGATTCTATTGCTCAATGGTCCTCACTGCCTTCCCCTCCTCCTGGTCCAATTCTTGAGAGGCTGAAGTGAAAACATTCATATGAATATACAAAATATAGTTAGACTGTTAAAGTTACAATTTCCATTCTGTTTTCAGTCCCTTCTTTGTGTATTTACAAACATTTTGTATTTTTGACCCATGCTGAGCTGTTACATGGCTGTTTCCTTAAATGCTTCACCTGATGACAAGACTCTAAGAAATCTCAGTGCTTAAAAATGTATTATTTTGAATAAATCTATGCTGATCACTATGAGAACTACTGGTACTTACAGGGAAAATGTTACACTGCAGATGCAATAGAAGAAAAAAACCAAATATTTATGTGATGTAATTTTTTATCAACTCTTACTGTTAATAGCTGGAGAAAATTAATTGGAACTGAGAGCTTTTCCTGCTTCCTACTGAATATTACTTGCAAATATTAGCTAGTAATAAAATTACTGACTAGTAAAACAACTTGTTTGGGGAATTTGTCATCGCTTACTTCAGTCTCTTTACTCTGCTGATTTGTAATAGGAAAGAAAACAGGAAGCTTAATTGGCAATGGGATTTCCCAGACTGAAAATTACTAAATTGCTATCACTCAATTATTTTCAGTAGATGAGTTGTGATCATAATTTTCTTTAAAAAAGACAATTTTAAAAACCATTTGAAAGTTTATTCAAGCAAATCAAAAAGTAAATGGAAAGTAAACCTTCCATAAGTGTTCTGAATTCCAGAATTATCACACCATTGAGAGAAACCGTGTGCAGGAGGGGACTGCACGTGTAACCTTCATGCATGTTGACAACCAGAGAGCCATTTGAACAACCAGAGCTGGCAGAAAGGCATGTGTGAGCATGAGTACCTGTGCTGCTGGAGATGTGATCCAAAAACACCAAGCAGGCCTTAACAGAGAGTCAAAAGTGAGTTTTATTTACATTGAATATCCCCATTAAAGCAACTTCTCTAAAGGTCAAGTCAAGCAGTTCTCCCAGCACAGGGCTAATCAGATGGAATCGCTGATAATGTGACCCCGCATGTTCAGAACACAGAACAGATTTTTACATTTGTGCTCTTGCACATCCCTGGGTGAATAATCACAATGATTCACGGAGGCACATTGCAACATAAGGTGGTATTCAAAGGGAATGGAAGCATTGCCCAATATGGTAACAGTGAACTGATCCCTTGCTGGGAATGCATAATGCTCCAGATAAGGCAGGGATTCTCCTCGGAAGGGCCTAAAGCACAGGAATGAATGTCCCATATTGATGCTTACCCCATTAGCAAGGGAGACCTCCTGTGTATGTATGGGTTCTATAGAGAGAGCACACAAACTGGAAGCTGTTCTGCCGGGAAATACAGGAGGGAGAGTTTCATTTTTCACATCTAATTTTAACATGTGCCTCTGGTCTTCTTAATGCAGATGCTCTTAAACTGCACCAAAAATGAAATTTTAGCAGGTGAGGAATTGCACGGACAGAGCTACTGGTTTGGGGCTTTGTTGGTGCATTATTTTTTGATCGAAATGTTTCAAAGTGTATTGTTCATAGAGGTCAAGTCTGTTGGCTTGTTAGGATGGCACACCAAATTGAACAGGCGTGTAGTGCTCCAAATAGAGATCTTAATGCCCCTATTCTCACAGTAAGGACTAACATAATTAATGTAATCTGTTTGTCTATAAGATTTTTGCCCAATTTACATATTCATTGGCATAACTTACCAGAGTGTTTGCTTTTAGTACTGTTCTTTAAAGCAGCAGAGTGAGAGAAACACTTGGATACAATGTGTTAGTTTTGATATATTTTTGATACTGGACATGTGAAGACCACATCATTAAAAATTGGCTGTGGCCTTCTTCAAAGACATCCACATAATCCTTGCAGTGCCAGACACAGCACTGTAGAGCTGCAAATCAGCTTTCATACTTTTTGGTGATTAGTTAAGGTATTATTTCAGGAAAATTTCCTTCGGTCTTTGAGCAGGACAAGCAAGAAACCCCAGCTTTACAGAAATGAGTTACCAGTTTCTTTATATAGTACCAAACAGATAGAATAAGCCCAGTGTGGAAGCACCCAGCATTCAGATATAGTGCTTTGAAATTGTTTCCATTTTGTATGCAAGCAGCATTGTCACTAGAAATAGATTGAGTTATACATTTATCGAAGAACACAGTATTTTTAAAGTGTTCCACTGTTGGCTAACTTAACTAGCATTCTATATTGTTTCTAAATAAATCATACATCTTAATAAGAAACTTGGACTGCAGATAGCTGTGATAATTGAAAAAGATGCTGCACGAGCTGTTCATTGCCTTCCCCCAGCTCTGGTGGAGGGAACATTCCCTATTTTGCAAGAGAACATTCCCTATCTGCTAGAAAGAAGGCAGCCAAATAATTTAACCCATCAGAGGGGGTATTTTTAGTTATGTCTCATTTTGTCTAGGGACAATTGGAGAGTGTTTATCCAATGGATAACTCCAATGGAACTGTGGATGCTATAATATCCAGCTGACTGATATTATATATACAAGCAACACCCTGCTGCATCCAGAGAAGGACACCTGTCCATGTGAGTTCCAAATTCTCCTCCTAGTCCTCTTCTCCTCCCTGAATTATCTTGAAGTAAATACAAGAAGAGTAATGTGGCACAATGACCATAGATGTGATATAATAACCTTATAATATCTATTGTCTTCTGAAAGCTAATCTGAGGAGTCAACAGTTTGGGTCAGCTGAAGAGAATGTATTTTTATCAAAAGTCACACACCAAGGAGAAATCCAAACACGTACAATATGAGTGTTTCTAAACAATCCTCTTATGAAAAGCCATTTAGAATGAGAGGTCAAATACTAGCAGCCAAACCCTCTCAAGAGTTGATAAGCAATGGTGAAAGCCAGAAAAGTGTCTCAGAACAGAAACCCATTTGTTTACCTGTCACACTTTCAATTACTTGCAATTTCAAATGGTTGGGTAGCAAAAAAACCCCCACGGTGTCATTGCACTCTCTCTGACTCTTCCTGCTCCTTCTTGTGTGAAATGACCCACTTGGTTCACCTTGATCCTCTTTTCCAATCCAGCTTTCCTTGCTCTGATACTTGGCCCTGTGTTAAGGCTGGGTTTCACCCTGATGGGCTTCTGTGCTCTGCTGGAAAGCTCACAAGCCTGTTAAACAGCTACTAAACTGCAAACTGGTGATGGACTGGTTTTATTTAGCACAGGGATGACATCTTTGAATAAAAAATAAAAGACCACTAAATTAAAAACGGTGATTTTACATAAATTTGTGAGTCATCATGGCTTTTACTCAAATTAATGTTCATGACACAGTGAGCGTGGAAGTTGATGCAGGTCAGGTACTTACAGTTGTGATTAATTTAGGTTTTCAGTTCGGTTGAAGTGCATAAGCCTCATGAAAAAGGCAGAAATAGACATTTGTTCCAGCCAAGGAAGTAAATAGGTGTAAGTGAGAACATATAATAATGTTTCTATTACACAAGAAAGCACAGATTTTCTGATCATGGCCAAACTATGCACTGCTATTCCTTGGCTCCCAGGTGTGACCGTGTGGAGCCTGTGCAGTGTGGATACAACTCAAGGGCAGAGGTTTGTATCCTGCTTTGCTGTTCTAACAATCCTGCTGCCATCCTTCTTCTAATTCACTTGCAGGGGCATTATAAAGGATTAAGATGTATTCATTATGAGAAAGAACAGAATAGCAGCATAAAGAGAACCAATTTTGAATGGAAAAGCAAGCTGTAAATAGGAAACCAGTTTCCCTTGACTTTTGCAGATTTTGCCTCAGCCCAGAACATCAAGTTCTTATTTGAGGCATCATGTTTTCAGTCAAATTCTTTTTCTATCTTTGTATTTTGATATATGATTTGCTGTTATTCCTATCAAATAAAACGGACAGTAGTGGTGTTTTTATCATAATAGTCCAAGGATAGAAACAAGCCCCAGTTTATAAGTTTCTCTCTCTCCCTACACACCTTGTTTCAGTGTACCAAGAATTATAGCTGGGTTTTTTTCCCATCCCTCATTTAGAAAAAAAATATGGTTGGACTAATTATATTTTGAAAGTTAATGGTTTTAGTTGATCTACGCTGAACTCTTGGAGAGCAGCCACATCAAATGAGTTCCTGGTAATTTGCCACGACTTCACCATGTGCAGCTCCATGAAATTACATGCCTCCCATATGGCTGTTGCTATAGCTATGCCAAAATCAACCAATTACACTGTAATCTTGCTTGTGGCCCTTCTTGGAGGAAATCTACACACATCTTATATCTGGATAGATAAAATGTTTTGGGTTTTTTTAGCTCTCTGTAGTATTCTCTCAACTATTGGAAAACTTATTTATATTAAAATACTCAGAACGTGATGGTTAAGTGATTAAGTAGTGTACTTTACGATAAATACTTACAATAAAGGAATATTGTCTAATGGATAACCTAGACCTGATTTTTCTTGGCTGTTTCTCTACCTTTTATTGTCATGTTTAGCTGGGCTTAAGGGCTATTCAGTGTGATGTACTGGATATTAATGTGCCTTTTAAATTCAGTTTATGCCAATCTGAACGGCAACATGCTGATCTAGCCATCAGATTCTCAGCCCTCCAGGGCATTTCCAAAATCCTTCCACCCCCGGAACTTCCTTTTGTTTTTGTTTTGTTTTTTTTTCTCTAGCACTTTACTGCGCTTCCCAGGCCTGGATCTATATATGGATTCACAGCGTCGTTCTTTCTGCGTGTTCAAGGGCAGGCCATTAGCTGCATGAAAACGATCCAAAATGAGCAGGATGCTGAAAAGCTTCCCGCACACCTTAGCGAGGGATTTGTAATCCTTTTGTCTAGGTACACACTTCTTTGGGCTGAGGTACTTGTGTGAAATTTAAACACTTAGCATTGCTGGAGCTGGTAAATCACACCTGCATCTTGGAAAACTCTGGAGCCCCACAACTTATTCGTATAACACTTGCAGAAAGCTGTCTGCAAATTCTCTCCATCTGAATCAAACTGTCGGACTGCATCTCTGTTTACCTGTTGATTAATAGAAATACTTTCTTTCTGACTTTAATCCTCTCATTCCTTCTTCATTTGTATTCACCTGCATTCCCTTGCTCTGTGTTTACATTGCAAACTGCCTGGAGGCAGATGGCAACAGAAGGAGGATGCTCTGCAATGGTAATTACTCCTGTTATCATGGATATTTAGGAAAAGATCACCTGCAACCCAACTGTGCTTACAAAAGCTGGACTTGGCGCATCGTAGGAGGATGCTGTTGCCGGATAATGCGTGCTGTATAGGATTTCACAGAATCATGAAGGTTGGAAGAGACCTCTAAGACCAGCCCAGCACAACCATGCTCACAGCTAAACCATGTCCCCAAGTGCCACATCCACATGCTTTGTGAACGCTTTCAGAGATGGTACCAGATAAAAGCAATTCAGGCTTTTATTCACTCCCATTCCATTGGTAAGATTGAGAAAATACTAAGACATTGCCTCCACACATTGAAAATTTGGTTTCTGGTACACCCTGAAACAATGAAAAGCTTTTCATAACTCAGGAACTGACTTCTGGCCAAATAAGGATGAAAAGATTCAGAAAATTACACCATGAAAAGAGACTGTAGGCTTTTTCTACTGTTCCTATACTGAAGAAATAAGTAAAGGTTGGAAGACCTTTCCATGAAAGAAATATACCAATCAGCACAGCAATCCTGCTGGATCTAGCTGAATTTCAGCTTTATAAGCTCAATTTTGTAATTTAAGCACAAGACTTCTATGCTAAAAATATCCACCAAGATAATCTAGATGCCAATTCATGAAACTACAAAAGGTCTATACAGAAACCAATATTGAAATTTAGATTGATCTATATGAATTTGGATGAGTTAATATATCAAACTGGTGTTTATGGTCCAACAGTATGGGATAATACTGCTTAAAGAGAAATCTTGCCCCTTTATTTTATTGGACTGGTGCCTGAGTTCACAGCCACCTGCAGAACTTCATGTGGCAGGACTAATAAAATGAAACATGAGATCTCATGGCCAGGGAGTTCAGTCTTTCAACTCTTTCCATTGCAAAACCATGATTGACTTGGCACCTTGACACTGAAAGAAATCCTATGCTTTTTGGTCCTCAAATCGAAATTCCACTGCAATTCAGTAAACCAAAATGCACCAGCACTGCTCTTTTTCAATGTCATTCTTCATGCAGACTCAGGAAGAACACACACTGATAGCAAGAGATTGCAGTGGAGCTGCTTAACAGAGTTGTTTCACTTTCCATAAGACCCGCAGTACTTTTTTGTTCTGCTCAACCTTTTTGTTCTGCTCAGTGCCCCACCATTTCCCAGAAAACACTTTTCCTCACAGGGAGGAAAAGATAAATCCAGCTACGGGACATTTTCTGTAGAGTGCATTACAGCAAGTGCTTTTGGGTGTGATTTAAAGTTTTATAGTGAAATGATGCTTCTGCTAGCAGAAGCTCTCCAGCACTCTATTACAGCCATTCTACTCTCTGTCCTTTGGCTTTGCTACTAAGGCTTAGAAAGACTAATCAGGAGCATTATTTGGAAATATTAGGTAATAAAGACCAGTAAGCTATGGAACACTAATGATTGCTCTGTTTAAATCTCACTGCAGCTGGGTAAATTAACTCTGGTCCTGATCCCCTCTGTGCTGGCTCCATGAGCTGTATGGCCAGGACAGGACCTGCCAGCTCCATCCTTTCCACACGCCTCAGGTTTTTGGATCTTCTCTTGTGCTCCTCTGGGAGGATACTTGAACTCCAGCAGCTGGAGCCCAAAGCTGCTCTCTCATTCTATGATTCCATCTGCCAAATGCAGCAGTTGAACCTGCTGCATGTATAACCCTGACTACCAGGTAATAAAACTGAGAGTGAAAAGTCCACATGGTAGTTTATATCCTAACTGTGTTTATTTTAGATAAATATTTACCTGTACACACACAGCAGCACATACATAAGACAGGGCTATTTGCACTTTCTCTGGAAAGCTTTCAGAGATATTCATCTTTAATATTCTAGCTCAGCACAGCTCACAAGCTACACAATATCCTGCAGAAATCCCTTTCATTATCTGTAAAATGTCTCATAATGTTCTATTCATAATTTGCTTTGACATTAAAATAAAAATGTTAATATTCTCGATATCTCCTTTCCTTGCTTATGTTCCTCAGGAAGATCTGGCAGCCCACGGAAGCCAGATGGTGACTTGAACTTCCCAAATGAACTGCCTGGCTGCTGCTACAAAAAGGGATGGCTTTGCTCCCTCCTGTCTCATCCTGAAGGGCATGTACCTAGTCCTTCCTTTGCATTGGCACTGACTCTAGTCTATCCCTCTAGTGAAAAAGGCAAAGAGCCTATTAACTAGAGATAGCTTAAACCAGGTGAGAACGTGCTTGAAGAAGGAAGCAAGACCACTGTGAGGATACTTGGAGTGTTCCCTAAGGGACACGGGGCCACCTGCAGCTACACAGCTCCGAGGTGAAGTCAGGATGTCAGACCAGGACTAGGACCAGTGCTGGAGGCCCAGAGGGACAAGGCAAGTCTAATATCAAGCCAGCAAGCAAGGCTAGGACAGCACAGATCTACAGCATAGCTCAGACAAAAACTGAGGGGCCAGAGCTGAGCTTAACTGGGTCTCCAGTTCTCTGGGACAGGGTCTGCGGGGTGCAGGCCCTCAGTGACGCTTATTAGAGCCATTAAGATCTGTTAGTGCCCTCTGAGTCCTAGCGATGAAAATTACTCCTTTTGATAGATTACCAAATTTGTTCACAGCTTGACATCCGATTATGCCATGAAGCTCACACCTTCACATTGCCAAGGCAGGAGCAGCAAGCAAAGGATTGAAAATACCTGAAATACCTAATATGAGAACTGTTTAAACACTAAGGTACTTTGAAAAAAACAAAAAGTAGTGTGTGGCTGCAGTACACCACAGGGCAAGGACTGGGCCAGACCTAGTGTGCTCAGCCCTCTGTCCTTCAAAGCCTGAAGAGCTGTGGAAGGTGGAAAGAGAGAGCAAGAGAAGAGTACACTGTATTTTGTCCACCTGAAAACCAGACCCCAACAGTGCATTGTCCCTTGCCCTCTTTGGGAGAAAGACGATGAGAGGTCTGGAGCATTTCTTACAAGGAGGGACTGCGGAACTGAGCCAGTTTAGCCAGGAGAAGACTGAGAGGGGCTCTCATTAATGCACATTAATATCTCAAAGGCAGGTGCCAAGAGGATGGTGCCAGACTCCTTTCATTGGTACCCAGCAACAGGACGAGGCGCACTGGCCATAGACTAAAACACAAGAAGTTTCACCTCAACATGAGGAAGAACTTCTTTACCCTGAGGCTGGCAGAGCACCGGAACAGCTGCCCGGGGAGGGCGTGGAGTCTTCCTCTGTGGAGACGTTCCAAACCCATCTGGAGGCGTTCCTGTGACACCTGCCCGAGGTGACCCTGCCTGGGCAGGGGTGATGGACGGGATGATCTCGAGAGGTCCCTTCCAACTCTAACAATTCTGGGATTAGAATGGACTGTCCGTGGAGGTGGTGGAGTCACGGTCCCTGGAGGTGTTTGTGGAAAGCCTGGACGTGGCACGCAGTGCCATGGTCTGTTTGACACGGTGCTGTTCGGTCACTGCTCGGACTCGGTGACCTCGGGGGTCTTTTCCAGCCCGCCTGGCCCTGTGCTACCCTGCGACAGCCCGGGACACTCTGGGATTCAGCAGCGCAGCCGCTCC